>PVKV010025489.1:0-29601 GCA_004027835.1 Alouatta palliata | reverse complement strand
TGTTACCCAGGCTGGAGTGCAATGGCGCGATCTCGGCTCACCGCAACCTCCGCCTCCTGGGTTCAAGCAATTCTCCTGCCTCAGCCTCCCGAGTAGCTGGGACTACAGGCGCGTGCCACCACGCCCAGCTAATTTTTGTATTTTTAGTAGAGACGGGGTTTCACCATGTTGACCAGGATGGTCTCGATCTCTTGACCTCCTGATCCACCCACCTCGGCCTCCCAAAGTGCTGGGATTACAGGCGTGAGCCACTGCGCCCGGCCAACTCCTATTGTGTCTCCCATTCCTTCTGGGACTCCTATTACTGTGTCCCATATGTCTATTGGCTCTTATATCTATTTTCTTTCCATGCTTCATTATGGATATTTTCTTCAGACATTTCTTCAGTTGCGTCTAATCTGTACCCCTTTCTGAGTTCTTTATTTCTTCTGTTCTGCAATTTCCATTAGATTTTTTATTTTTTAGTTCTTGGCCAAAATTATTCATCTTGTCATCTAATTTCTTGTATATGTAAAGCACATATATTTTAAAAACCATGTTTTGTTACTCTAATATCTGGATTGTCTATGAATTTGTTTTTATTCCCCAGGTTTATCTCTTAGTCTTTAATCATTCAGTCTTGTCTTCTAGTAAGGATGGCAATTTTTGATTTAATACCAGAGAGTTTCTATATAAATTTGAAGAGAAAAATTCAAGGTTCTGGACAGTTACTTTCCTCCAGAGAGTAGAGCTATTCTAGCATCTGGCAGTCATTTAGATTAGGGATCATCTCAATCCAATAAAGGATTGAATTTATCAGAGGCTGAAATTCCATTTTTGAGCCTGGTTTATTTCAGGTTTATTCTTATTCCTAAGTATAGCCCTTTGGGGGTCCCAACTGAAAGCCTGCGATATTAGGGCTCTGAATTCATTTTTTTGTTCATCTATCCCCATAAAACTGTGAAATTTCAGTTTAGCTAGGCTTACTTACCTCCACTTCCTTTTTCTCTGGGATCTTGGCTCCTCTGGTTTTTGATCCCTTGATACGTCTCTAATGACTTTAAATAGATATTTTAAAACAGATATTTGTCCAACTTTTCTTGTTTTTATTTGAAGCTTTCAAACCACTACTGTAAATTGAAATCCCAAACTGTTGCTTTTTTTCTTTCCATTTTTTCCCTTCTACTAGTTTGGAAGTTATGAAGTCTGTTTCTATTCTTTTAGTGGTTACTCGTCAGACTTAAATATATGTATGTGTCCATTCTTCATTCAGAAATATTTTATCAATGATAATAAGTCCATCCATTTCAGTACTCTGCATTCTTATTAATTTCTGGAAGTAAGATTTGATTCTTTTTTCAAATCTGCTAGATCACTTTTTATGGGCTTCTGTTTCTTACAAATTTATTTATACTTGTATTTTATTTCTTCAAATATAATATGCATAGGTGTTTTCTAATCTACATCTGATAATTCCAATACCTGACATCTTTGCAGGTTTGTTTCTGTGCTTGTGCTTATTTTTTTAATAGTTAACATTTCTGAAATTGGGGTATATCTTACAATTGATGGTACTTAATAATTTAATTAACAGTGTATTTTTTTCATTCTACTAGCATATAAATCGATGGTATATTTTATAATCAGTAGCATCTTAAATTTAATAAAATAGAATATTTTTGGGGATTTTGAAGCCTAAGATAAAGATTTTCCTCAGAGAGTATTTCATTTAGTTTTGACTCTGGCACCATCAGTCCAGGAGCATTTTAAATTCATGGCTTGAAGAGTTTTTGGGACAACTCAGATAATGTGAACTTGAGCTGCCAAATATACAGAAGTGAGCCTGTAGTTATGGCTTCCCAGAGACTTCACCCCAGACCCCTGAACTTCTCAGTGTGAAGGCGACTTTCTTTGCAGTTACCTGAGGTTAGGAGTGAGTGGTAGATTTGTCATTTTGAGGTTCCATTTGAATGTGGGAGGGTCTTCTACTGGATGAAAAAATTTTTGAGAGACTGAGCATGGTGGCTCACACCTGTAATCCCAGCACTTTGGGAGACCAAGGTGGGCGGATGCCTTGAGGTCAGGAGTTTGAGACCAGCCTGGCCAACATGGTAAAACCCCATCTCTATAAAAAATACAAAAATTAGCGGGGAATGATGGTGCATGCCTGTAATCCCAGTTTACCCGGGAGGGTGAGGCATGTGAATCACTTGACCCCGGGAGGCAGAGGTTGCTATGAACTTAGATTGAGCCATTGCACTCCAGCCTGGGTGACAGAGGGAAACTATCTCAAAAAGAAAAAAAAAATTTTTTTTTTAAATTTGAGACGTACTAATGTATACATTTGCGGGGTAAAATGTGATGGTCTGCTGCATGTTTACATTGTGGATTGACTAAATCAAGTGAATTAACATAGCCATCTCACTTACCTGTTTTGTGTGTGGCAGAAACATTTAAATTCTTCTCTTTTAGCAATTATGCCTATGGTTTATTTTTCTGATTTTCCTTAAGGAGTTCTCTGCTTTAGGTCACAAAGATTTTCTCCTACCTTTTTTTCTATGTTCCAGTCTTACATTTCACATTTTAGTTTTTAATATACTTGGAGTCCACCTCTATATGTGGTATTAGGAAGTGATCCAATTTTATTTTTCTCTATAGTGAGCCAGTTTTCCCATAACCATCTATTTTTTTTTTAGACAGGGTTTCACTCTTTGACTCAGATTGGAGTGCAATGAGACACCGTTTCAGCTCACTGCAACCTCCGCCTCCCAGGCTCAAGTGACTCTCCCACCTAAGCCTCCTGAGTAGCTGGGACCACAGGCGTGTGCCACCACCACGCCTGGCTAATTTTTTGTAGAGATAGGGTATCGCCATATTGCCCAGGCTGGTCTGGAACTCCTGAGCTCAATCTGCCCACCTTGGCCTCCCAAAGTGCTGAGATTATAGGTGTGAGTTGCTGTGCCCGGCTCTCATCACTCTTTGCTAAACAATCATTTTCCCATTGATTTATGGAACTCCCTTTATTATAATAAGTTGCCATGTATACATAAGTTTATCTCTGAGCTCTCTATCTGTTCCATTGGTCTGTTTGTTCCTGTTTTTATTTCCTAGAGCTTTGTCTTAAGTGTTTCGTACGTTTGCTGTTTGGTACAGCAAGTCACTCCTTTGCTCTTCTTTTTAAGGTTGATTTAGCTATTAGTAGACCTTTATTTTGTCATATTAATTTTAGAGCATTTAACAAGTTCTTGAAACATTCCAAATGAAATATAAATTGGGAATGCATTAAAATATTATTTAAGCTGAGCAACATAATGAGAGCTTGTGTCTACAAAAAGTAAAAATAAAAAAATTAGCCAGGTGTGGGGTCATGCACCCACAGTCCCAGCTATTTGGGAGGCTGAGGCAGGAGAGCCCACTTCACTCCAGCCTAGGCAACAGAGCGAGACCCTGTCTCAATAAATACATAAATAAATAAACAAACAAACTAAAAAAATATATATGTGTCTATATGCACACACACATATATATATGTATAATTTAATTTGGCGTGGTGGCTCACACCTGTAATCCTAGCACTTTGGGAGGCCAAGGCAGGTGGATCATGAGGTCAGGAGTTCAAGACCAGCTTGGCCAACGTGGTGAAACCCTGTCTCTACTCGAAATACAAAAATTAGCCAGGCGTGGTGGTGCACACCTGTAGTCCCAGCTACTCGGGCAGCTGAGGCAGGAGAATTGCTTGAACCCAGGAAGCGAAGGTTGCAGTGAGCCCAGATCACTGCACTCCTGTCTGGCTGACAGAGCAAGACTGTCTTAAAAAAAAGATGAATTTGGACTTGCCGCTGCGCCGCGCCCCCCGGAGCGCGAGCCGCACGCAGCCTCCTGGAGTGCCGGGCCGACCTCGGACGACTCCGGCCGGGACCGACTCCGGACGACCCGGACCCCGGCCCCCGACACGCCCCGGAAGATCCCGACCCCGGACCGACCCGGGACTACCCCGGCCGGGGCGCGCCTCCTGCGGGCGGGCGGGGGGCCGGGGCGCCCTTGGCGGGGCATGCGCACGGCATGGCCTCGGCGGTGTTTGAGGGCACGTCCCTCGTGAACATGTTCGTGCGCGGCTGCTGGGTGAACGGCATCCGCAGGCTCATCGTCAGCCGGCGCGGCGACTAGGAGGAGCTCTTCGAGATCCGCACGGAGTGGTCGGACCGCAGCGTGCTCTACCTGCACCGCAGCCTCGCCGACCTGGGCTGCCTGTGGCAGCGCCTGCGCGACGCCTTCCCCGAGGACCGGCCCGAGCTGGCGCGGGGGCCGCTGCGGCAAGGACTGGTTGCCATAAAGGAAGCCCACGACATAGAGACCAGGCTCAATGAGGTGGAGAAGCTGCTGAAGACGATCATAAGTATGCCCTGTAAATATTCTAGATCAGAAGTTGTACTCACCTTCTTTGAAAGATCTCCTCTGGATCAGGTGTTAAAAAATGATAATGTACATAAAATTCAACCCAGCTTTCAAAGTCCAGTCAAAATATCAGAAATCATGAGGTCCAATGGATTTTGTTTAGCAAATACTGAAACAATAGTTATTGACCACAGTATACCAAACAGAAGAGACCAGCACCTGGGCGTGGACCCGACAGAGCATTTATTTGAGAACGGCAGTGAGTTTCCCTCAGAGCTGGAGGATGGGGACGACCCAGCAGCTTACGTCACCAACCTGTCATATTACCACCTCGTCCCCTTTGAGACAGACGTTTTGGACTGAGCCTCTCCATTGGGCTTCCCCCGCCTCAGCCCTTCACTGCCGGCTCTGGTGCTGTCCACTGTGCTGGCCCCCATGGCCACAGCTGCTGCCCCAGCCCTGGACCTCTCAGACGACCCAGGCCCCACTGACACTAGGAGACCGGAGTGTCCTGTGAGTGGAGCAGCGGGGGCTCCTAGTGGTCCAGGCTGACCTCGGAGTCTCCAGCAACCCGAGCCCACGGCCCAGAGGCCACGAGGCCTTTGTTCTGAGGGTCTTCACTCCCCGCTTGGTGCTTGCAGGGCTGCACACTTCAGGGCAGGGACAGCTCCTGTGGGCTCGCTCTCACTGTGACCGCTTCCTAGGAGCTGCATCCTGCTTGGTCAAGTGGCCTTGTCCCCCCGGCCACCCTGGCTCCCCACTGTTCCCTCCCACGCACAAAACGTCTTGAGGGAGATTTTGACATGTCGCCCATTCCAGATGCCACAGGCAGGGGATGTTTAGTAATCCAGGATTTCTCTGAGAATTGGGATGTGCGGCTTTTTGTTGTTGTTGCTTTTTATCTTTTATCTGGAAACTGGGTTTGGGTCAACACTAGGAGTGTTTGCAGAAAGCCCAGCACGATGGGGTATTGGCTGCAGGGCGGGGAAGGCATTCTGACCAGACGCCCCTGTGAGCTTGAACTGAGGGAGCCTTGGTGGTTCTTCGCAGAGGAAAGGAATTTCTTCCCAGCCTGCCAGGCCTCTGGGCCTTCAGCGCGGGTCCCGGTGCTGCAGTCACACTACCCTGGTGCGCTCACTGACAGAGTTGCCATCGTGAACCTGAAAGGACGGGAATGGAGGGAAGCCGGGCTCCTTGCCCACAGGAGAGGATCCCGGTTCTTCCAGCATCTCCGCTCGCAGTGTCTACTAACGACCGACATTTGCTAATGTAAATAATAGTAAATTATTGAGAATTCTAATTCTTTTACACAGTCTGTTTTTAATCTATTTTAATTAAATAAAATCTGTGCTCTAAAAAAAAAAAAAAAGATGAATTTGGGGAGTAATGACATCTTTGTAATTCCAAGTTATTCCAAACAAGAACTTGGACTATCGCTCCATTTATTCTGATCATCTTCTATGTCTTTTATTAGCATTTTATAGTTTTCTACATGGAAGTCTTCTGTATTTTTGGTTTACTTAACACCTTGCTACTTTTATCATTTTTTATTGCTATTGTGAAGAATATCTTTTATTGTTTTAAATAGCATTTTTATAGTTTTTACTGTAGTAATGTTATTGATATTTGTAAGTCGTTCTGGTATTCAGAAACCTTGGTGAATTATTTTATTATGTCTGATGAAGAATGTCTGATCATCATTTCAACTGCTTTCATACTTACTGGTCTACTCAAATTTATCTATTCCTTTTTGCCCAATTTTGATATGTTATTTTTTTCTAGGAACTTATTTTATCAGAGTTTTCACATTATTAATGTGTAGTTATTCAAACTGTTTTATTCTTCCTCCTCTCTCTTTCTTTTCTTTTCTTCCTTTCTTCCTTTCTTTTTTTCTGATAGGGTCTTGCTGTGACACTCAGGCTGGAGAGTGCAGTGGCAGGATCACAGCTCACTGCAGCCTTGACCTCCTGGGATCAAGAGATCCTCCTACCTCAGCCACCCAAGTATCTGGGACCACAGGCATACACCACCACACTCGGCTATTTTTTTTTTTTTTTTTTTTTTTTTTTTTTGAGACTGACTCTTGCTCTGTTGCCCAGGTTGGAGTGCAGTGGCATGATCTTGGCTCACTACAACCTCCACCTCCTGGGTTCAAGTGATTCTCCGGCCTCAGCCTCCTGAGTAGTTGGGATTACAGGCATGCACTACCATGCCTGGCTGATTTTTGTATTTTTAGTAGAGATGGCGTTTTACCATGTTGGCCAGGCTGGTCTGGAACTCCCAACCCCAAGTGATCTGTCCACCTCGGCTTCCCAAAGTGCTGGGATTACAGGTGTAAGCCACCATGCCTGGCCACCCCGGCTAATTTTTTTAAATTATTTTTTAGTTTTTGTAGAAACAGGGTCTTACATGTTGCCCAGGCTGGTCTCAAACTCCTGGGCACAAGGGATCCTCCTGCCTCAGCCTCCCAAAATGCTGGATTATAGTCATGAGCCACTGCACCTGACCACTTCTACTTCTTTTTAATTTCCAAGGAGATTTACATTTACTTTCATCTTTTACCCTAAAGCATTACCAACTCAGGTTCACTCCACTTTTATTTTCAGTTTGAGTGTTCCTGGCTACACAGTGGGTTTAATTAGAATGCCGAGCCAGTATGAGGATAGACTCATGGTTAAAATTCTCAGAGAAGGGTTTGTCTTTTTTTTTTCCCCCACCTAGAGTACAAATTTTCTTGTGGTGGGCAGATTTTTTCCTAGCCACTATTCCACTAAACATGTAGCACTTTTGAGAATTCTGACTTTTTCCCAGGGCCTCAATTCCAAATACACACTTCACATGGGCCTTGTCTTTTGCTCCTACTTCGTTATTAACCCAAATCCCTTCTGACTGACCCTACAGATGATGTAGGGCATTGAAGTATCAGATGATTTTCCACTCACGTTTTTCACTTTTCTCCTTATTTTTGGCCTGTAACAATTTCCCTTGCTCTTTTTTGAGAAGCTTAATTTGATATTTAAAAGGCTGCTGGGCCGGGAGTGATGGCTCACGCCTGTAATCCCAGCTAGCACTTTGGGAGGCCGAAGCAGGTGGATCACCTGAGGTCAGGAGTTTGAGACCAGCCTGGCCAACGTGGCAAAACCCCATCTCTACTAAAAATACAAAAAGTAGCCAGGCATGGTGCCGCATGCCTGTAATCCCAGCTACTTGGGAGGCTGTGGCAGGAGAATCGTTTGAACCCAGGAGGTGGAAGTTGCAGTGAGCCGAGATCACGCCACCGCACTCCAGCCTGGGTGATAGAACAAGACTCTGTCTCAAAAAAAAAACTGTTTTATTTGAAATGGTAACAAATGTCATTACTGCTTTTAAAATGACCTGGAGCACTTTGCAAAAACCCCAGGAGTTTTCCAACTATAGAATAAAATTAAAATTTTACCATTAGACATAACCTGGTTTCCATCTACCTTGTCAGCCTAGCATCTCCCACTACTTAGCAAAAAGTACACCTGACCTTCATGACATGCTGATCTCAGTGATGTTTCCGCTTGCCTGAAATACTCTTTCTTCACCTAAAAGTCTTGTGTTGATTCTTTAAACTCCAATACAAATGCAACTTCTTGAGTAATTCTTCCCTTCTGTCTTAGGAAGTGAATCACTATCGTCTATATTCCCTGACATTTATGTTTGTTACAGTATTGACATAAGGTTATGGGTGCCAACTCTATCAATATCTAATACATGAGATGTATCAATATCTGATTCTAAAAGGTGAGATGTGCTGTCAGTAAAGTCTCTAACCTAGAACATAATCTGATTTTCTTTTTTCTTTTTGTGCTTCTCTAGACTTCAAAGCACCATAGATGGAAAAAGATCCAGAAATTAACAGGTCAGAAAGATTCTATCCTTTACTTTTCAGTTCCAGGTTAATGACAGACCAATTATAGGTCTGCCTTATGACTCTAGCCTTAAATAGCAGATGGAGGGAGGTTGGAAAAGAGGATGTAAATGGAAGAAGTGTGCTTCCTCTAGCATCTCCATGTCTAAAGAGATGTGTGTTAATCTGTCATAAGATTAGAAAAAAAAAAAAAAAGAGCTGTATGTATACACTCCATGGTTCCTTTCCTCATGCTTCCTCTCCTTAGCTCCTTTTGTTCAAATCCCAAGGTGTTGGGAGGAAATTTGGTGAGACTGTAAAATGGACAAGGGGTAAAATACCAAGAGTTTGGTGATGGAAGTTTCCCTATCTTTTTTCCCCCACCATAGATACTGGATAGACTCCTTTGGAGGAAAAGATGTGTATCATGGCCTCTCTTTCCCCTACTCCCACTGCTTATTACTATGATTATTTATATTCTTCCCAATGTATATAGTTTACATCTATGGTATGATGAAGGCAGCATGTATGATGGAAGCAGTATAGCTTTTTGAAAAATGTTGAGATGGGGTAAGTTTGAGATCTACCACTAATTAGCTTCATGATCTTGGGCATAACTTCATCTTTATTTCCTTATTTGCAAAAAGAGGGGGTTGGACGAATTGATGTCGATAATCATGTGCTGATAGATTCTTCACTTCTTATCCCAGATCCACAGTGGGAAGAAACCCTCAGGATGGCTTGCACTGAAGCTAACCTGACGTGGTGAGTAGAGCCTGTCTTCAGCCAATTCTACTGATAAACTCTGTGAAAGTTAGAAGTAAAGTACCTGGTACCCTGTTTTACTTCCTTCACTATGATAGCTTTCTCTTTTCTAAGTTAAATCTCTTACTGTCTTCCTTACTGGTATTTTAATGAGACTTCAATTACATTGACATAGTGTTGCGTCCAGTGTTTCAGAACTCCCCGGGGACTGGACGCAGGAATATACACTCCGGTCAATGGAGCGGAGTCTACGACAGATCTCCCGACACCTGGAAAGCACAAGGTCAGGCCCTGCAGCTTCTGGGTGAGGACTGAAGGTGCTAGAGGTTTTAAAAAGGAGGAAGGAAGGGGAGGAAGGAGGGAGGGAGAGAGTTCATTTTGTCTGTGGAGGAAGTTCTGGGTTCAGACTGGTGGAAGGGTCATTTCTGGGTGGAATGGGAACAGTTTCCTCCCTTTGTCCTGGTACAGGAATTCCTTCTTTAAGTAACTGATGTTGGGGAAAGAAATTTTTTTTTTTTTCCAATTCTCCTTCAGGCCAAAAATATTTTGCATTTGAAATGGCCACTTTTTTCCTTTTCCTATTTCAATGCAAACTGAAACATTTCTCTTTATTTCTTAGATCAAGGCTGATGGAACAGGATTTGCCTGAACCACAGGATGCAATTTCTACCTCTACCTCCTCTGTTCTTGGGGCTCAGAAGACTGTTCCTCGCTGCCGTGACTGTAAGAAAGCAAAACATTCTACGGACCACAGCATCTCCTTTAGATCATCATGCAGTAACTCCAGTCTGTCTCATCTTACTGTCTTTTCTGAAGGAACAACTTGGGAATGCCAGAGCCATAGTTTACCTGTTTCCCACAAAAAGCAGTCATCTGTGTTCGGGAACCAAGGCACAACCCTGCCTCCTTTTGGGCTATCAGAGCCCCAGAAATCAAAACTTTTTCAGAATTTGACAGATCTTTCACCCTTACAATCTCAGAGCCCTTTTATCAACTCTATTTCTGAGCCTCTGAATATCTGCAAACAAAAAAGGAAAAATAAAGATGAGAGAAGGAGCAAGAGTCATTTGACATCAGATCATGAGCCCAATTCTGTTTCCAAGGAGAGACCACGACTTCCAAGGTGGGCTCCATTCAAGCTCTCTCCTTCGGTCAGAAGGGAGCTAGAAGGACATATGTCTGAGAAGGTTTTCGCTTTGCGGCAACAAACAGTACCTTTACCTGTGAGGAAATCATGGGCGATGTTCAATTATTTAACTGAAGTACGAGGACTCGCTGAATCAAATAAACTCCAGACTATGCCCATTTATCAAAACACTGAGCAAAATATTCACAAAAATTCCCCAGACTTTCCATCATTTCCGCTTCATGTGAATGCTGAAGTGGGATCTGGAACAAATACAGAAACAAAACTTTCACAGTCACTTATCTCAGGCAAGCAGTTACAACCTGGGGATGGCCCCCAAATCCTTGGATCCAAGCCTTTAGTTACATCAGTGGGCACTCTACCTCCAAGAAGTTTAGGAGTTAGTATAATTCAAGAGGAAACTGCTTTACTGAAGAAAGAGCCAAAACACATGCTAGAACTTAGTATAGAGAAGAAGGTCATAGGTTTTCCAGAAAAAAGGATACAGCAGCACAAGACACAAGTGACTAATGTGGACTTCACACCAAGTCTACCATATCAAGTCAAGGACAGCATAAAGGTAACTCCATTGGCATTACTTCGGGTCATGGATTCAATGGGGATGATCCCAAAATCACATTCAGAATCCGTGGGTTTGTTCCCACAGCTGCCAAGTCAAGTTGTGAAACCAATGGAAACTATGAAAACAGTGAGCATTACCCCCAAACCACCAAATGAAGTCATTCAGTCAATGGAGACAGCCCCAAGGCCTCAGCACCAAGTTGTGGAATCAGAGAGGACGGCCACAAGATTACTGAATCAAGTCCCAGATAAGGAGAAAGTAACTCCTGTAGCACTGCTTCAAGTTGTGGATTCCATGGGGATGACTAACAAATCACATCCACATATAGAATCAGTGGGAACGACTCCAACACCACAACATCAAGCCATAGAGTCAGTGAAGATGAACACATTATTGAACTATCAAGTCACAAAACCAGAAAAGATGAATCTAAGGCCGCAATGTGCAGTTATGGAAACTGTGGAAATGATGCCAGGGCCACAGCATAAAGTCATGGAATCAGTTGGCATGACCTCAGGATCACAAAGTCAAGTCATGGAACAAGGAAAGACTATTCCAGGGCCAATATGTCAAGACACAAAATCATCAGAATTGATCTCAGCACCATTACATCAAGTCATGGATTATGCCAAAGTAACTCCAGTAGCACTATTACAAGCCATGGATTCCATGGGGATAATCCCACCAGCACAGCCACATGTGACAGAATCTAGCAGTTTGACCCCAGGTTCACAGTCGCAAGGTAGAAGATCTGTTCATCTGGTCCTACCACCAGAGTCTCAAGATATAAACACTGTGGAGTTGACACTAAGACCACCAATGGAAGATACAAAAGCTGCAGAGTTGGCCCCAAAGCCATGGTTACAATATGTCAGATCTGAGAAGACAGCCCCAGTACTATTGCTTGAAGATGTGAGAACTCCTCAAATGGGAGAATGTAGTAGGTTAATTCCTGAGACACATGTGCAAGGTATGAAATATGGGGAATTGACCAAAGGGGGACAACTTGAGGCAGTAAAAGCTGCAGAGATGAGCCCCAAACCAAATCATCAAGCCACAGAGCCTGAAAGATTGACCCCATGGCGTCAAGCCTCAGAATCTTTAGAGATGATCTCAGAGCCAGGATATCCAGGAAAAGAAGCAAAGTTGACCTCGGACACTCGTCACCAAGTGGAAAAATCTATTGGGTTGACCCAACCATCTTTAGGAACTACCCCAGGGCCACTGAGCCAAACTTCAGAATCTGTGGAGATGAGCTCAATGTCATTCCAAGACACTCTTAAGACAACGCACCAACTTGGAAAAGCAGTGAGGGAAACTCCAGTATCACAACACACAACAAAAGAATCTCTGGATTTGATACCAGGATCAGAGGTACAAAGTGTAAAAACCTCTGAGTTGTCTGCTGGACCACAACTACAAAAAGGGAAAATTTTGGCATCAGGCTCAGAGCCACAACTTCAAGGTGTGAAAACTGTGGAGTTAAACCAAGACTCACAGCTTGAAAGTGTGAAATCTGTGCAGTGGATACCAGGACCTGAGTTCCAAGGTGTAAAAATTATGGGGTTAAATCTTGATTCACAATCTCGAGTTGTCAGAGCTGCAGAGTTGAAATCTTCCATAGAGTCAGGAGATGTAAAGTCATCTCAACTACCTCTAGCACCAAAACTTCAAAGTGCAACATCTACGGAGTTTAACCTTGGGTCACAGTTGCACTGTGTGAAAGCTCCTGAGTTGTCTCAAGGACCACAGCTGCAAAAAGGGAAAATTCCAGCATCAAGCTCAGAGCCACAACTTCAAGGTGTGAAAACTGTGGAGTTACACCAAGACTCACAGCTTGGAAGTGCAAAACCTGTGCAGTGGATACCAGGACTTGAGTTCCAAGATGTAAAAACTGGAGGGCTGAATCTTGGTTCACAATCTCGAGGTGTCAAACCTGCAGAGTTGAAATCTTCCGTAGAGTCAGGAGGTGTAAAATCATCTGAATTGATTCTAGGGCCAGAAATTCAAGGTGCAAAACCTGTGGAGTTTAACTATGGGCTACAGTTGCAATTTGTGAAAACTCCTAAGTTGTCCCAAGGACCACGGTTGCGGAAAGGGAAAATTCTGGTATCCACCTCAGAGCCACAGCTTCAAGGGGTAAAAACTGTGGCATTAAGCCAAGACTCACAGCTTGGAAGTGTGAAATCTGGGCAGTGGATACCAGTACCTGACTTCCAAGGTATGAAATCTATGCTAAAATGTAGTTCACTATCTCCAGCTGTCACACCTGTAGAATTGAAACCTTCTACACAATTAAGAGATGTGAAGTCATCTGAGTTGAGTCCAAGGTCAAAGCTCCACAGTGTACCACCTTTGACATCACTCCGGGAATGTCAGTTGCCAGGGTTCGAAACTACTGATTTGAAATCTGGGCTACAGTTGAGAAGTGTGAAATCATGTGGCCCAATTTCAACATCAAAGCTCTGTGATATAAAATCTATGGCGTTCAAACCTGGGCTTCATTTGCAAGATGTGAAATCTTCTGAGTTGACCCCAAGACCACAGCTGCACAAAGTGAAACCCTTGGAGGCATATCCAAGAACACAGCTGCAAGATATGAAGTCTCCAGTGTTTATACAAGAGCCACAGTTTTCAGGGGTGAAATCTGGAGTATTAAGCCAAGAGCTACAATTGCAAAGTGATAAAACTGTAGCGCTGGACTTCTTACTACACTTGAAAAGTACGAAATCATCTGAGTTGGCTCATCAGACAAAGCTTCCAGGTACAAAATCTGAGGAGTTTAGCTCTGGGCCACAATGGCAATGTGTCAAATGTTCTAAGTTGAACTCTAAGACAAAGTCCCAAGGCATGAAGTTTATAGAGTTAAACCCCAGCTCACAGTTGAAAAATATCCCACGTTATGATTTGACCATGAAGACCAAGATTCAAGGTGTCAGATCTACAGACTTCAAACCTGGGCCACAGTTGCAAGGAGGGAAATCTGAGTCGATATCAAAGACAAAGCTTCAAGAAGTGAAATTAGTGGAATCCAACTCAGGCCCACAGTTGCAGGATTTGAAATCATCTAAGTTGATCACGGGTATCAAGCTTCAAGACATTACATCTATGGATTTCAGTTCTGGACCCCACTTACAGAGTGTGAAATCTCCTGAAATGATTCCAGGGGTAAAGCTTCAGGGTGTGAAATCTGTAGACTTCAAACCTAGTCCAAAGTTACAAAGTGAGAAATCTGATTTGACCCGGGGGAGGAAGTCTCCAGGTGTGAAATCTGTAGAGCTGGAATCAGGCCCACAGTTACAAGATATAAAATCTTCTGATCTGATCATGGGTAGAAAGCTTCAAGATGTAAAATCTGTGAAGTTCAGTTCTGGACAACACTTTCAAGGTATAAAATCTTCTGAGGTAACCTCAGGAACAACACTTCAAAGTATGAAATCAATGTATTTCAATTCTGGACAACAGATACAAGGTGAAAAATACTCTGAGTTGATTCAAGGAACAAACTCTCAAGATGTAAAATCTGTAGAATACAACCATGGTCCAAAGTTACAAGGTGTGACATCTTCTCAGTTAACACCAGAGACAAAGCTTCAAGGTGGGGAATCTGTGGAGTTCAACTCAGGCTCACAGTGGCAAGATATGAAATATTGTAACTCAATCAAGGGGACAGAGCTTCAAGACGTAAAATCTAAGTTCAGTTCTGAATCACAATTGCAAGGTATGAAATCTTCTGAAGAGATCTCAGTGACAAAGCTTCAAAAAGTGAAATCTGTGGGGCTCATGCCTAGGCCAGTGCAGCAAGATGTAAAATCTTTTGAATTGTCTCTAAGTACAAAGGTACAGGATAGGACATCTTTGGGGTTAAACTCAACCACACAGTTACAAGATAGAAAATTATTTACGTTCACACCAGGGATACAACATCAAGGTGTGAAATCTATAGAAGTCAATCCTGGGGCAAATTTGCAAGATATGAAATCTGGGTTGATAAATCTTCAGACCGTGAACTCTACAGAAGGCAACCATGACCCAGAATTGCAGGTGGCAGAACTCTCTAAGTTGGCCTTGGAATCAAAAATTCACAGTGTGGCACCTCCTGAGTTCAATAATGAAAAGCAACAGCAAGATGAGAAATCTCATAAATTGAATCCACGGCTAGACCCTCAAAGTGTTAAATTTACGGTATTCGATCCTGGGCCACATTTGCAATATAGAAAACCTTCAGAATTATGTACAGGGACAAAGCTTCAAGATGTAAAATCTATGAAATTCAATCTTCAGGAAGAGTTGCAAGGTGCGAAATCTGAGTTGCACTTTGGAACAAGGCTTCAAGGTATACAATCGTTAGATTTTGAACCTGGGCCACAGCTGCAAGGAATAAAATCTGCCAAGTTGAATCCTGGGCCTGAGCTTCAAGGTATGAAATCTAAGGTGTTCTGCCTTGGACCACATTTGCAAGATGTGAATTCTTCTGCATCCATTCCAGAGCCACCACCTCAGTGTTCAAATTCTATTGGGTGCAACCATGGGCCATCTTTGCAAGGTGTAAATTCTTCTGCATCTATTCCAGGCCCTAAACTTCAGTGTCTAAGTTCTAATGGGTTCAACTCTGGGTCAAACTTGCAAGATACGAATTCTTCTGCATCCATTTCAGAGCCACCACTTCAGTGTGTAAATTCTATTGAATATAATACTAGGCCAGATCCACAAAGTGTGAATTCTTCCACATCCATTCTAGGGCCCAAACTTCAGTGTGTTCATCCTAATAGGTGCAACCCTGGGTCATATTTGCAAGGCGTGAATTCTGCATCCACTCCAGAGCCACCACTTCCATGTGTAAATTTTATTGGGTGCAATCCTGGGCTGTACTTGCAAGGTGTAAATTCCCCTGCACCCATTCCAGGGCCAAAACTTCAGTGTGAAAATTCTATTGGGTGCAGCCCAGGGCCATATTTGCAAGGTGTGAATTCTGCATTCATTCCACAGCCACAGGCTCAGTGTGTAAATTCTATTGGTTGCCATACAGAGCCATATTTACAAGGTATGAAATCTTCTGAATTAACTTCAATTTCAAAACTTGAAGGTATGAAGTGTTCTGAATTGGACCCAGGGACAGAAATTCAAAGTGAGACATCTGTGATGTTCAACCCTAGACCACATTTGCAAGATTTAAAATCTGATTTGACACCAGGGTCAAAGTTTCTACGTGTAGCACCTATGGATTGCAACTCTGGGCCACAGGTGCAGAGTGCGAATTCTTCTGAGTTCACTCCAGGGCTAAAGTTACAATGTGTAAATTCTATGGAGTGCAAGCTTGAGCCACACTTGCAAGGTGTTAAATCAGGGTCAAAATTTCAAGTTATGAAATCTGAGTTGCATCCAGGGCCAGAGATTCAAAGTATAAAATCTTTTGTGTTCAACTCTGTGCAACATTTACAAGATGTAAAATGTGAACTGACTTCAGGGACAAAGTTTCAAGATATAACACCAAAGGAGTTCAACTCTGGCCCACAGCTGCAAGGTATGAATTCTTCTGAGTTGAATTCAGAGTCAAAATTTCAATGCATAAATTCTATCAACTTGAATCCAGGGCCACAGATACAAGACATGAAGCCCTCTGAATTGAACCCTGGGTCAGAATCTCAAGGTACAAAATCTATTCTGTTCAATCCCCGACAATACTTGCAAGGTGTGAAATCTTCTGAGTTAACTCTAGGGACTGAGTTTCAAGGAGTCCAATTTTTGGGGAAGCACCTTGGCTCACAGCAAGCTGAGGAACCTGCAGTCACTTTGGGTCCTCAGATAAATGGTACAAAATCTAAGGTATTTTTACCAGAGCCACTGCTTAAAGATGTAAATTCTGTGGAGATAAATAAGCAGCCATTGCTTTATGATGTAAATTCTGCAAAAATGATTTCAGCCTCTGAGCTACCGGATGTAAAATATGAGGTATTTACACTAGAACCATGTTTTCAAAAAGCGAAATCTGTGGAGTTAAAACCAGAACCATATCCTCAAGGTATGAATTCTGAGGAATTGCATTCACACCTCAGGCAGCATAATGCGAGATCTATGCTATTTGTATCAGAGCCACATTCTGAAGATGTGAAATCTGTGAAGTCAACTCTATGGCCACATCCAGGAGTGAATGTAGTATCTAAACAGAAAACTAAGAGGAAGCAAATGGAGGAGCTAGAGAATTCACTTCAGAGACATCTGTCACAAAGCTGGAGATCACCATATAGGACATTCCCAGCAGAATCAGGGGTTCAAAAATCCTTCATCAAGTCTTTTCTGGGCAGACAACACAACATCTGGGAGAGTCATGCCTGGAGGCAGCGACTACCAAGAAAATATCTCTCCACTATGCTAATGCTGGGGAATGTTTTAGGGACCACTATGGAAAGGAAGCTTTGTTCTCAAACATCTCCAGCAGAAAAAGCCACTGCAGATACCTGTCAGTCTATTCAGAATTTATTTGGGATTCCAGCTGAACTGATGAAAGCTTCCCAGAGGCTGCCAGAGAAGGATCCAGTTACTATTTCTCAGCCTTCAGTGTTCAAAAACTACATTCACAGACATAGGTCAATGGCCTTAAAAATGTGGACACGCAGCTCCACATTTTCCATAATACAGCAATACTCTGGGACGAGAGTAGGAATAAACAAAACAAACTCAAGGTTCAGTGGTATATCCCAAGAAGTCATTCAGCATATGCCTGTCACATCAGGTGGCCAGCTTCCTGTCTTGGCACAGTCAGAGTCTTCCATCAGCATATTCTCTGATAGAGAAGATCTTGTTCCAATGGAAGAAAGTGAGAACTCACAGAGTGATTCCCAGACAAGGATTTTTGAGTCCCAACACTCCCTCAAGCCAAATTATCTTCCCCAGAGTGACTTCTCAGAACAGCTCCAGTTGCTACAAGATTTGCAGCTAAAAATAGCAGCAAAACTCTTAAGGAGTCAAATACCCCCTGATGTGCCTCCACCTCTAGCTTCAGGTCTAGTCCTAAAGTACCCCATCTGCCTACAGTGTGGCCGATGTTCAGGATTCAATTGCCATCATAAATTACAGACCACTTTGGGGCCTTACCTTCTGATCTATCCACAGCTCCACCTTGTAAGCACTCCTGAAGGCCGTGGTGAGATTCGGTTGCACCTTAGCTTTAGGCTGCGAACTAGGAAAAGACCCCAAATCTCAAAGTATCGTGAAAGAGATAGACCCATCATAGGGAGAAGACCTATGTCACCATCACAAAGGAAAGCTAAGGTCCATACTCAGGCTTCCAAGAGTCCTACTTCCACAATAGATTTGCAGTCTGAGTCCTCCCAGTCCCCTGCTCCTGTACAAGTCTACATCAGGCGAAGACAACGCAGCAGCCCTGACCTGGAAGAAAAGACAATAATTAGAGCACCTAGACACTATGAATCCATTCAGGTTCACACCCTATCAGAGAGTGACTCTGAAAGCACTCAGAATGAGAAACGGGCTATAGCGAGAACCAAAAAGACCTCTGATTCAAAATATCCAATGAAGAGAATGACCAAGGGACTCAGAAAGCACAGAAAGTTCTACACAAACAGTAGAACCACAATAGAGAGTCCCTCTAGGGAATTACCAGCCCATTTAAGAAGGAAGACGATTGGAGCAGCTCAGACAAGTACCACCTCCTCAAAAAGACAATCTAAGAAACCTTCTCAACCCAAGTTCATGCAACTGCTTTTTCAGGTCCTAAAGCGGGCATTCCAAACAAGATACAGAGTTTTACCTTTTGTTGGGCAGAACCCTGTGGACAGGACAATCCCAAACAATTTGTGGGCAAGCAAAAACTATTATTCAAAACAAAAGGCCAGGGACTACTGCTTACCCAGCAATATCAAAAGAGACAGGTGGTCAGCTGACAAGCTAAGCTCAGCAGGCTCAACCATTAAGCAGGAGGACATATGGTGGGAAGGAACAGACCAGTGCAAATCAGCTCAACAGCCAAGAAGAGTTCACTTTTTCCAACCCAGACCTCTTCGACTGCCCAAGCCCACAGGTTCCCAAAGTGATATCACTTTCCAAGCTGCCTCAGTGGAGCAGCCTCTGGGAACTTTTCAAAAGGACAGTAGCAGCAGATCAAAGAAAGATGAAATCTCCAGCCAGGAGTCTAACAACCTGCCCACACCAGGAACCAGAGTTCAGGCCCAAGGAAGAATCCTACCTGGCTCCCCTGTGAAGAGAACCTGGCACCAACCCCTTAAAGAGAAACTCACACATGAGGAGCAAAAACATCCAAGCTTCTATAGGGAGAGAACCCCACGCAGCCCTGAGAGAACCGGTCATAACTATTGTTGGAGAAACCATCGCAGTCCCTCTCAGAGGAGCCATCGCAGTCCCTCTCAGAGAAATCACAGTCCACTGGAGAGGAGCCTTCACAGTCTCTCTGAAAGGGGCCATCGCAGTCCCTCTCAGATAAATCATCAAAGTTCCTCTGAGAGGAGCCATCGCAGTCCCTTGAAGAGGAGCCATCACAGTCCCTCAGATAGAAGATTTAGCAGTCCCTCTCGGAGAAATCATCGTAGCCCCCTGGAGAGGAGTTGTCGCAGTCTCTCTAAAAGGGGCCATCACAGTCCCTCTGAGAGGAGCCATCAGAGTTCCTCTGAGAGAAGCCATTGCAGTCCCTCTCAGAGGAGCCAACACAGTCCCTCTAAGAGAACCCATCACATTCTCTCTGAGAGGAGGCAATGCAGTCCCTCTGAGAGGAGATGTCACAGGTCCTCTGAGAGGAGCCACCTCAGTCCCTTGGAAAGAAGCCATTACAGGCCCTCTGAGAGGAGAGGACACAGTTCCTCTGGGAAAACATGTCACAGTTCCTCTGAGAGGAGCCACTGCAGTTCCTGTGAGAGAACCCGTCACAGTCCCTCTGAGATGTGGCCAGGGAGGCCCTCTGGGAGGAGCCATCACAGTTCCTGGGAGAGAGCCCTTCATGGTCCCTCTGAGATCAGGCCAGGGAGGCCCTCCAGGAGAAGCCATCGCAGTCCCCTTAAGGAGGGACTCAAGCACAGCCATGGGGAGAGGTCCAGCCATTTCAACAATGGAACAAGTCTCCTCGGGACCACACCCAAAAATCCCAAAGCAAGGCAAGTGTGGAGGCCCGAAGCTACTCAAAGAGGCGAGATCCACCCCTGTTATTCATTGTCTCCCTCAAGTCTTCACGGTGCTGCCTTTTCCAGCCTTCTTTCCTGCTCAGCCATTGCCTCCAGTTCCTGCACCTCCAGCATGGAAAGCCTTCCATGTCTCTCTACGGGGGTTGGCCTGTGAGATCCATCTGTAATTTCTCTAATAAAGCAGCGGTAACTGATCTCCCTGTGCATCTAGACTGAGGCCACTGGGCGTGTGGGTGGGGAAGGCAGGGTGGTGGGACAGGAGGAGTTGTGCAAAGGTTCGGAATGAGAGCAGGGGATTTAAGGCTGGGCACTCTCCAAGCTCCGCCCCTTCGTTCCAGACCCCACCCACAGGTTCCCAGCTCCCTTGTCTGGATTCCTAGTGGGGCGGGGTCTCAGGAATGCGAGGGTTACTCGTCACGTGACTCGCTCTGGCCTCAGCCCCCTCAGAAGCTGCTAGGCAGAAGTAGACGTTCAGAAGAGGGCTAGGCAGAGCCCATCCCGCGTCTGGGAGGGGCAAGGAGAGAAGTGGCGTTGGTCTGGCCAGAGTCCTTTGGTGAAATTGTTACGCGTGGAGAGGGAGTGCTGTCTTCCAGACTCGGTGCTGTACCCTTGAGTTTCTTGGTTTGACCGTCATGCTTTAGAGGTAGCGCTGTCGAGCCCAGAACATGCAGTCTCTCGCTTTTGTCCCATGCTTAGAGTTGGTTTTATCAGAGGCCATCGTAGGCCCCACCCTTCTAGATCAGATCACCTGTCCCCTTTTTCTGTACACGTTCTGCTGCCTGTTCCTCACCTCCTTGGATTTAATTCCTCGCCACATTGCCATTAGTTTCTATTCCTTTACATCCCCAATGTCTCTCATATCTGTTGTCTTTTCTTTTGGCCTCCCTTTTAGAGCCTGGGACAGGGCTTTGAGAATGGGGAAGACGAAGGCTCTGGTATTGTTACCTGCCTTTGCACTGCTGGAAGACAGGACAGCACATTTTTCCTAAAAAGTGTTGCCTTCATCTGTTTGAGGTGGTTGCCCCTGGAGAGCTTCATTTTTTCTGGGCATAAGGGAATTCATCTTTTTGTGGTCGAGGTTCAGAGCTCCCTAGCACTCACTCATGTGCTTGTGATTTGCTAGACTTCGGGACCCACAACCTTTAAACAGCAGAGGAGCACGAGGATCCTGGGAGCTAAGAAGTAAGTGAGGTTTTCTCAAGTCCTTTTATGATTGTGTCGCCAGCGCTGTCCAGCAGAACTTCGTCCTGTGATGAAAATGTTCTGTATCTGCATTGTCCAGTATCATAGCCACTAGCCCTGTGTGGATTTTGAGCCATAGAAATGTGGTTAGTGCAACTGAGGGACTGAATTTTAAATTTTATTTGCTAAGTAAGAGGTTTTTCTAAGGTTCTTTAGTGATTGTGTGGCCAGCGCTGCCCGGTAGAACTTGTGACAAAATGTTCTGTATCTGCACTGTCTAGTATCATAGCCACTAGCCCCGTATGGCTTTTGAGCGCTAGAAGGGTGGCTAGTGTGACTGAGGGATTGAATTTTAAATTTTATTTTATTTTAACTAAATAGCCACCTGTAGCTAGTGACTACTGGATTGGACAGTGTATGTATAAGCCTAGTGTATGGGAGAGAAAGCTAGCTTGCAAAAAAAAAGAGTACAAATTATAACAAAAATGAAACCAATCACTTGGTAATCCTGTATTTCTCCAGAATTCATATTCGTGCTCATAAATACATTGATTAACTTGGGATGGATGATAAAAATGGCTGGAAGAAATTCTTGTATTTTTAAACTACTTGGCTGTAAGACTGGTTTATTATTTAGAACACTGAAGATACTTAGTTTTTCCATGGTTAATACAAAAGAAAACATTCTTGTTAACTAGACATTAGATGGAGTCATTCAGGTGACATTTATGAAATGTCTGCTGTGTGTGCCAGTTCTGTAGTAGGTTAGGTATACAGGCATGAAAAACAACTAGCAGTCTAGAAGGGGAGCTAGGCAAGTAGATCAACACAGTTCGTTGCAATAAGTAAGTATTTTTTAACGGGAATTTAATGTAGCCTTTGGGGAAGGGGAGTGATAGTTTGGCAGGGAAGAATTATTAGAGCAGGTCACTCCTAAGGGAAGACTTGAAAGTTGAGGAATCATGCAGTTAGCGAGAAGGAGAAAGGTTTTTCAGAAGAGAGAACAGCATGTGAACGTGCGGAAGAAATTAATGCATAGCAAGTAGTTCTGTATGACTGGGATGGAGGATGAGGGATTGCGGGGAGAGTGTTTAGAGAGGTTAGTAGGGGCTAGACCCTGAAGGACCTTTTATGATGGCATGCTAAAGTGTTTGGATTTTATCCTGGAAGGGAGGAGGGAATGACATAGCCAGATGCTGGTCTCAGAAAGGCCACTCTGGCAGCATATGAAGGATGGATTTGGAACGGTACTGGGAAACTGGTTCAGAGGTTATTATGATAACCTCAGAGATGAATGAAGAACATGTGCAGCCTATGGTGGGAACAATATATAGGGAACACATAGGGAACAACATATAGAGAATGTACAGGTTGTGAGGATGAGAGGTAAGAGAAGGAAGATAGGATGTCTATGGGTTTCTGGCTTTGGCAATAAGGTGAATTTTGGAGTAATTTCAGGGAACTAGGAATTTCTGAATGAGGAGCAACATTTGGAACAAAAATAGGTTTGGACCTCAGATGAAGAGCTGGTCTGAAATACAGAATTGGGAATCATCAGCTTTAAAAAATAATTGGAAACATGATGTTTTCCTCCACAAGCTGAGTATTCATGAGCTCTTCTAGGGCAAGTGGTTAGAGCGGTGTTTCTCAGTATGTACCTTGGTCACCTGGAGATAATTGTTAAAAAATAAGATTGTTAGGCTCCCATCCATTAACCAGATTTGGAATCACTGGGGTTAGGGTGTGGAAATCCTTACTTGAAACTAACTTCCTATGAGATTGTAACATTTGAGAGTTAGTGGCGAGAAATGAGACCAGAAAAGAGTAGAGAAGGAAATCATGGCGAACATCAGCTTTTAAAGATTGGGTAAAATTAAATAAGTTTACAAAGGATACCAAGATGAACGAAAGTACTTTTCTAATGAAATCTAAATATCTGCACATAGAAGAATGAGCTAGAGGCTCTTAAAAATTTTTGGTAGATCAGAAAGGACAACAAATTCTAAAATAATTACAATTATGATATTTTATCACAATAAAGCTTTTTCTTGTTCTATGTATGGAAGGAAAGTTTGAGCTTAATCTGGTTTCTAATAAATAATGAAATACTCTGGGGTTGATAGGTAGACAGTGTAAAATACTTGAGAATTGTTTTTGTTGAGTCCTTTAAAAATAAAACATGAGAGCTGGAAGGAAGGATTCCCTAACCACCTTGACTTAACCTCCAACATGTTATTATGCTGGTCATAGGAACTGTTGCCTTTTCAGTGTGCTTATGCTTATTCGTAAGAGGGTAGATGTGTACTGTATTTCTGAGTCCGACACTGATAGTAAGAAATTCCTACATGGAGAGTTTCCTAAGAGTCATCCCCTGGGGCTTGGCTCTCAACGGCCTGCTGGTACCATTAAGTCTCTTTTTGTTTTTGTTTTTGTTTTTGTTTTTGGAGACAGAGGTTCTGTCGTCCAGGCTGGAGTGCAGTGGCATGATCTCGGTTCACTGCAACCTCTGCCTCCCACATTCAAGCAATTCTTCTGCCTCAGCCTCCGGAGTAGCTGGTATTACAGGTGCACACTGCCACTCCTGGCTAAGTCACTGTATTTTAGTAGAGACAGGGTTTCACCATGTTGCCCAGGCTGGTCTCAAACTCCTGAGCTCAGGCAGTCCACACACCTCAGCCTCCCAAAGCGCTAGGATTACAGGCATGAACCACCACGTCTGGCCCATCAAGTCTTTCTAGCATTGTTTGCAATGATAGGTTTTGGCTTTAGAGGCCTGCCAATCCATTAAATTTCAAAAATACCTGTATTGAGGTATAATTAGAGTACAATAGACTGCACATATTTAAAGCATACACTATGGTCAGCTTTGACCTATATCTGTACCCGTGAAACCATTGCGACAATCAAGATAACAAACATTTTTGTCTCTCCCAAAAGTTTGTTCATGTCTCTTTGCCATTTCTTCCTCCACTCCTGTCTACAGGCACCACTGTACGGTGGTTTACATATTTCAGGATTTTATATAAATGAAGTCACACAGTACGTTCTCATTTTTTTCATGATTTCTTTCACTCAGAATAATGATTTTGAGATGAAAAATAGTTTTTATTGCTGAGTAGAATTCCATTATGGATACCATACTTTGTTTAGCCATCTACCTTGATGGACATTTGTGTTATTTTAAGTTTTAGGTGTCAGTAAGGCTGCTATGAACATTCATGTGCGAGTCTTGTGGAGACAAATGCTTTCATTTCTTCAGATAAATATCTAAGACGGTATTTACCATCATAGGTTGGTTGATTCATGTGGCAGGAGTATGTTTCATTTTTTTTAAGAAACTACCTGTTTTCCAAAGTGGTATTATTTTGCATTCCAACCAGCAATGTATGAGAGTCAGTCTTTTCAATTTGAGCTAATTTAATGGGTGTGTAGTGGTATCTCACTGTGGTTTTGTGAGTTTTTTTTTTTCTTTTTTTCTTTTTTTGAGACAGGGTCTCCCTCTGTCACCCAGGTTGGAGTGCAGTGGCTTGATCTCAGCTCCTTGCAACCTCTACCTCCCAGGTTCAAGCGACTGTCCTGCCTTAGCCTCCTGAGTAGCTGGGATTACAGGCGTGCACCCTCACGGCTAATTTTTGTATTTTTAGTAGAGATGGGGTTTCACCATGTTGGCAGGCTGGTCTCGAACTTCTGACCTCAAGTGATCCTCCCGCCGTGGCCTCCCAAAGCGCTGGGATTACAGGCACGAGCCACCACACCTGGCTTAATTTGTGGTTTGTAATTCATCATATATGAATAATAATGTTGAGCATCTGTGTTTTTTTTTTCCTTTTTTTTGCATCTGTTCGTATTATTGGCCATTTCTATATCTTCTTTTGTAAAGTGTCAGTTTACATTTTTGTCCATTAAAAAAAAGTAGGTTATCTTATTGAATTGTATTTTTAGAAATCTATTCTGAATATAACTCTTTTGTCTGTTATATTTCCTTCCAGTCTGATTTGTCTTTCCTTTTTTTAATGGTGTCTTTTGAAGAGCAAAAGATTTTAATTTATCATTTTTTCCCTTATGTTGTATGCTTTTATGTATCATATTTAAGAAAGCTTTGCCTTCCTGGAGATGCCAGTGAGTCGAAATTGTGCCACTGCACTCCAGCCTGGGTGACAGAGTGAGATTCTGTCTCAAAAAAAAATAATAATTAATAGAAAAAGAAACTTTTGACTCCCAAATTGCAAATAATTTTGGTCTGGTCTTTTCTCCTAG
Organism: Alouatta palliata; assembly: GCA_004027835.1. Lineage (NCBI taxonomy): Eukaryota > Metazoa > Chordata > Mammalia > Primates > Atelidae > Alouatta > Alouatta palliata. Next base: position 4,288 of record PVKV010025489.1, on the reverse strand, counting down.
AAGTTTGTAGGTTTTATATTTAGGTCTGTGACTCATTTAGAGTTAATTTTTATGAATGTTGTATTGGAAGGGTCAATGTTGGCTTTTTTTCTATTTGTATACCCAGTTGTTGGAAAGAGTTTTCTTTCCCTATTAAATTGCCTCAGCACCTTTGTCAAACTTTACTTGGACATGTGTACGTGTAGGTCTGTTTTGATGCTTAAAATTTATATAATTCTGAAAGTTCCACTGGGTAAAACCAATCACTCTATGTTTTCAGTCTTGGTACAAACTTCATATATCAGTGATCACGGTGTACATACTGATCAACTGATTGACTGACTGACAGGGTCTCACTATGTTGCTTAGGCTGACCTTCAACTCCCAGGTTCAGGCAATCCTCTTGCCTCCACCTCCTGAGTAGCTGAGACTACAGGCAGGTGCCACTGCATCTGGCTAACATTATTTTTTGATATGTCTGTGTCCTCTGTTATAATGATCTCCTTGATCCAAGGGACAATGTCTTACAGATCATTATCTGTGTAATCCCAATGCCTAACACTGCTGACACACAGTAGAGAATGAATACATGTTTCTGGAAAGAACAAAAGAATGAAGAAACCAATGTATAATAAATGAAAAGACAGAGGTAGAAAAAAGAGAAAAGTGGGCTCAGGAACTGAGAAATTAGCTTGCAACATCAAATAAGTAAGCTCAGAAGCCTTAAAACAACAGAGTTCACATTTATAATCCTGTTTATCAAATTGCCCCGTTGACAGTATGTAGGCAGTAAAGTTTTAAACCAGGAAGGCGTAAGTGGCAATCTCTGCACACTTTAAGCCTGGTGCTTAAAATTTTTCTTACAATAAGCTGCAGGAACCACAGCAGGAAAGATATCAGGGTGTTGCCCTGACATATTCTGTTGCCCAGAACAGCTCTTCCAGAGGGACGAAGATTAAATTTGACACTATGGCTGCAGCCAGAAGGCAGGGAAATGTTAGAGATGTATCAGGATGAATGAGCCATGCAAGGTCTCAGTGCAGCTGGCTACCATCCTGCTTACCTGGCTAGGTCCCACATACGTCAACTCAAACTTGTTCTTGTAAATGCTCCTTTGGAGGCAGCAAACTGTTCCACCCCACCACACAGTGTGCCCTAGAAGGGAAAGTGATAGCATGAAAGGTCACACACATAGTACACTGGCATGGGGAGAGTATCCGCATTCTCAACGCCTAGGCTCTAGAGTCTAGAGAACGCTTGGCAGTAAAAGAGCTGGCAGTTTGGGGAAGTACCAAAAGGAAACAGGCTACAATCATTGGACTCAAGGGCACCACATATTAATGGGATAAAAGGGAGAAACTAGCCCTGCCTACACACAATTCTTTGTCCGTTTTGTGACCTCCAACAAAGTATGAATTTCTCTTTCCTATCTTTAACACCAGAATTTTAGGTTAGGGTCAAAAGGAAAGAGGAGATTCTCTAGTGTCAGGGGAGAGTGCTTTAGGATAAGACAGGATTTTTTTCTAGTTTGGTGAAAGTCACCAATCCAGAAAGGGATTACTAGTAACACACCACACAGAGCCGTGAGACATCCACTTCCAGGCCAAGGCAGTGATGGTGTATAAATTGGCAATCTCCTTGGGCTTTGCCTCTTCCCAGATGCTTGAGGGCTCCAGTTGAACACCCTAAAGCCTGAAATAAAGTATATGACTTTTAGAAGAGATCAAGGCTGAGCTAAACAGTGCAAATAAGCTGATAACCAAAGGAAATTAGTCTTGCTATATCAGAAAAGAAAGGAAATAAAAAGAACACACAAGCTAGGCAGTCTAGCAGGAGAGGACACAAAGGTGCACAGGAAGTAAGCTGGGAAACTCAAGGCAAAACTAAAACAGAGTAAGAGTGAGGGGGGCGGAGAAAACAAAAAGATCAGGGCAGGTGAGGAAAATGAGCTGTCAGGAGCAAAAAATATGAAACAAGTAGGTGAGAAAAATGAGCTGTTAGGAGAAAAAAATACACAAGGAGATAAATGGTAGGAGGCAGGGAAGAAGGGACAGAACATGAGGAGACATAAGATTGAAGGGGATAGAAAGACAGGACTGACAAAGCTGGGGTTAAACACATGCCAGAGAAGTGATGAGACCTGGGACATGGCTATTTATCTGCTGCTCCATCATTCATTCACTCATTCGCCAAACATCTGAGCATATCTTAAATATATATAGCATATAGATGCTAATCTAGGCACTGGAGATAAAAGGATGAATAATAAGCCCCTTTCTCAAGGACTCATTGATTTAACCAGATAGATGCAAACAACAAACTGTAATATGATGTGAGAAACTCTAAGCAGTCTCAAAGCGGGCAATGGAAACAGATCATAAGGTGAATTCTGCTGTGGAAGCGCAGGGAGAGGCACAGAGATAAAACGAGCACAGGACATCTGGAACTGCCTGCACACCAATGGATGGTGGGAGCAGGAAAAGGAAAGCGCATGAATTACAATCTGAGACTCTCTTTCAACAGACACTTAATTTTGGTCCAGTCTCCCACTCTGGCTTAGAATATTTTGGCTAAAGCATAAAGCAGGGAGTGTTCACAGGGAAAGCAGGCCAAAGATAAAACTGGAAAGGGGACTCACCTGTCATAGCTTCCTAGCACAACAGACTGGCCCCCAGGACTTGCTACAGCTGTGGTGAACTCCCGCTCCTGAGGGTCACAGCTATAATCAAAAGTTTGTAGCACGTGGCCTTCTTTTCCATAGGCTATAATCCTCCTATCACACCTGCAGCCATGATGCTATTGGTTGCCCATGCCAAGGCACAGGGTGGTCACGGGTGGTTAACCAACTTCCCCTAAGACAGACAGAAGGAGAGGGTTTCAATCAGCCTCTGAAGACTCCACCCCAGAAATAATTTCTCACTCTCAACACCTGATACATTCACTCTGACCATCTTACCCTGCAGAAGTCTTTCTTCCAACATTTTCCCATCCCAACACATCCTAACCCTGAACTCTTCACAAACTGTCATACACACACACACACACACACACACACACACACACACCCCTATACAGATACTTGTTGACTTTGTTCTCTAGAAAACCTCAAAATGCTTGTGTATTGGAAATTTTTAATACACACCTGGTAAAGCTCCTCTGAAAAGGAGATGTCCTACCCATTAACCAACACTGTCTAGGCCCACAAAGGGCATAGGGCTTCTTTTTTTAAGGAAGGTTAAATTTAATTATTATACAAGCCTTGTTTTTTTCTTTTTTTTTTTTTTTTTTTTTTTTTTGACAGGGAGTCTCACTCTGTTGCCCAGGTTGGAGTGCAATGGCACAATCTCAGCTCATTGCAACCTCTGCCTGCCAGGTTCAAGTGATTCTCCTGCCTCAGCCTCTAGAGTAGCTGGGATTACAGGTGCGTGCCACCACACCTGGCTAATTTTTGTATTTTTAGTAGAGACAGGGTTTCACCATGTTGGCCAGGCTAGTCTCGAACTCATGACCTCAGGTGATTCACCTGCCTCGGCCTCCCAACATGCTGGGGTTACAGGAGTGAGCCACCATTCCCGGACTATACAAGAAATTATTATAATTTTTTTTTTATATGGAGTTTTGCTCTTGTTGCCCAGGCTAGAGTGCAGTGGCACAATATTGGCTCACTGCAACCTCTGCCTCCCGGGGTTGAAGTGATTCTCCTGCCTCAGCCTCCCAAATAGCTGGGATTACAGGCATGTGCCACCATGCCAGCTAATTTTTTGTATTTAGTAGAGATGGGGTTTCACCTTTGTTAGTCAGGCTGGTCTCGAACTCTTGACCTCAGGTGATCCACCTGCCTTGGCCTCCCACAGTGCTGGGATTACAAGTGTGTGCCACTGTGCCTGGCCTACAAGTAATTCTTAATAAAAATAATTCAAACAATACAGAATTATATGGAATAAAACATGAAAGTTTCCTTTTTATCTCCCATCTTTTTCCTTTCCCCTCTCCAGGGTAACTGTTAACTCTTTTCTCTATAAATTCACATACATAAATATATATTATATATATTTTATGTAAATAGGAATAATTTTCACTTTTCATTCCCCTAAGAGTTTTTATTTCCCTTTGTCTCAAGGTCCCTTGCACCTGAGCCATCCCTTCTTATAAGCAGTAAGCTCCAGGCTCCTAAACACAAATCCTCTTGGTGGCCACATCCAAATTTTTCTCTGTCCCTGAGGCCTCACTCCTCTAGCCTCCTCCCTGTACCTCAATCCAAATACCTTAGAAGTCCAGCCTCCTTCAGGAGGGTTCCTGGAATTTCCTT
>PVKV010025488.1:0-29606 GCA_004027835.1 Alouatta palliata | reverse complement strand
CAGAATACAAAATAAATAAATTCAGAAGCATTTTTAGACACCAATAATATCCAAGCTGAGACCCAAACCGAAAATTCAATTTCATTCACAATAGCCACCAAAAAGAAAAAGAAAATGCCTAGGAACACTGCAAAGTAGAGAGGTGAAAGATCTCTATAACGAAAATTACACAAAATGTTCAAATAAACCAGGGATGATACAAGCAAATGGAAAAACTTTTCATGCTCATGGATAGAATCAATATCCTTAAAACGTTAATACTGTCCAAAGCAATTTACAGATTCAGTGCTTTTCCTATCAAACTACCAACATCATTTTCACAGAATTAGAAATAAATATTCCAAGATTCATATGAAACCAAAAGAGTATGCATATACAATAAATATACAATCATATACATAAAGCCCAAAGCCAGAGACATCACACTACATGACTTCAAACCATACAAAATTACGGTAACCAAAATAGCATGATACTGGTACAAAAACAGACACATAGACCACAGGAACAGAATAGAGAATTCAGAAATAAAGCCACACACCTACAATCATCTGATCTTTTACAAAGTTGACAATAACAAGCAAGTGGAAACAGACTTTCTGTTCAACGAATGGTGCTGGGATAATTGACTAGCCATATGCCGATAATTGAAACTAGACTCCTTTTCACTATACACAAAAGTCAACTCAAGAAAGATTAAATACTTAAATTTAACAACTAAAACTACAAAATCTCTACAAGGAAGCCTAATACATTCTATTGTGGACATAGGCCTTGGCAAAGATTTTATGATAAAGGCTCCAAAAGCAATTGTGAAAAAAACAAAAATAGACAAGTGGGACCTAATCAAACTAAAGGGGTTCTGCGCAGCCAAAGGAACTATCAGCAGAGTAGACAGACAACATGTAGAATGAGAGAGAAATCTGCAAACTTTGCATCCAACAAAGGTCTAATATCCAGAATTTATAAGGGTCTTAAATCAACAAGCAAATAAATAAATAATAAATAAAATAAAACAACCCCATTTAAAAAATGGGTAAAGAACATGAAGAGACACTTTTCAAAAGAAGACATACATGTGGCCATCAAGCATGTGAAAAAATGATCAACATTACTCATCATTACATAAACGCAAATCAAAACCACAGTGAGATACCATCTAGCACCAGTCAGAATGGCTATTCTTAAAAAGTCAGAAAAGATCAGATGTTGGTGAGTTTGTTGAAAAAAGGGAGTGCTTGTATGTCACTGGTGAGAATGCCAATTAGTTCAGCCACTGTGGAAAACAGTTTGGAGATTTCTCAAAGAACTTAGAACTATCAGTTTATCCAGCAATCCTGTTACCGGGCGTATACCAAAAAGAATAGAAATCATTTTACGAAAGAGACACAGGCACTTCCATGTTAATTGTTGCGTTATTCACAATAGCAAAGACATGGAATCCATCTAAATGCCCATCATTGGTGGTCTGGATAAAGAAAATATGGTACATATACATATACCGTGGAATACTACACAGCTATAGAGAAGAATGACATCATATCCCTTGAAAGAGGAGGCAATAGACACTGGGGCCTATTTCAGGGCTCAGGGTGAAGTTTGAAACACTCCCTATTGGGTACTATGCTCACTTCCTGGATGGCACAATAATTTGCACACCAAACAATTACAGAGACATGTAATTCACCTGTGTAACACAACTGCACATGTAGCTCCAAACCTAAATTAAAGGTTGAAAGAAAAAATTAAGCATAAACAATCCTTTAGTGTTTAATAAATAAATGTTTCCCCAAGATTGAAATTACCTACTAAACTGATGCTTTCCATCACTGAAGAAACATTATTTCTTGATGTCTAATATATCTAATTCAATATTTAATATGGCATTACTCTCAATAGAATATGAACTAACTGCGTGAAAACCTTTATGACAACATTCTTACTGATTTTGTTAAAATTAAGGCAAGGAAATACTTTTGCATAGACACAGAATTCACGTTCAATATATGACTAATTCTTACTTATGTAAGCCAGCACATGAGCAGAATTTTTAACATGTTCAATCATAATTAATTTCAGTTATTTTGATCTTTTGCCAACTTCTAGTCATATCAAATGCATGCATTTAGAGATACTTGTGATTTTCCTCATTTCATAGGTTTATCTATCAGGTTATAAAGGTAACACATATTTTGGGTATTAGTTCACTACCTTGCTTTATAATTCTAAATGCTCATACATATTGCATACTTGAGGCCTTCCACATATCAAGATTGTGTCTGCCATTTTGCATTCAATGATATTGACCTTTTGTTTCTGAAATATTCCTTTTTGGACCCTTGTTTAAACTACCCTCTCTGTATTTCTGCCCCTTTATCCATTGTCTATACAAAACATGTAATTTTCATAATAATGGCAGCAATAATAACTATTATTAAGGCTAAATTAAATATACACTCATGCTCATTCATCTCTCATTTTTCATCTTTTTGCAAGTCTACCTCATCTTTTTCCATGCATTCATTAAATTTTGGAGTTTCTCATGATCTGGTCTTATTATTTCCCCTAAACACTCAACTCAAATCCACAGCCTCAGTTACTCTGTATATATGTCAATGAATTCCAAATTTATGTCTTCAGTGTCAACCTCTTCATTGAACCCAAACCTTACACATCATAATGTTGAATTAACATATCCAGTTACATACTTGAGATGCATCTACAAGCCTACACATATGTGAAATACTAGACTCATGATGTTTCTACATAATTATTCTTTATCCATGGTTTCACAGTTCTGAATGTAATCAGAATACATGCATGAAAGTCATACATTTAGTACTTACTCTTTATGCACACTTTTATTCCTTCCAGGATCAAATGCATCTTCAGCAACTTGATTTTGCTCCTCAGTATCTCTGGAAATTTTCATCTTTTCTTTCCCTTAATTTCATGTTTTCTTTTATCTCCAAATCAAGTGAACTGTATCTTCTTTACTAAATTCTTTACACATTTTCTTTCTTTTTTTTTTTTTTTATCTCTTTTTTCATTCTGGCAATAGCCTGAATGGATCCTTCTAGGTACAAACATCATAATGTCTTTCTCTTTCTTTAAATTGTTCAATGGCTTTTCACTACTCATGGCAAAAACAAAAACTCACACAAAGCCTCCAAGAATCTGTAGCCGTTTCTCCTCTTTACATAGACATCTATTCTTCTTTAGATATCAAATATAACTTCCTCAAGTTATAAACTAGACGACTTCTAAACTAGTCAGATTCCTCTGCTTTGTCCCACCTAGCACTACAATGCTTTTGCTCATATCAACTATCACAGTATAATTCACAGATACATTTATACATTTTCATATTTTGTACATATAGCTATACAGAACAGCTTTTATGTAGTTTGCTATCTAAGATATCATAAAATGAATAAATAACTTGTAAACTAGCCATTTTCTTCTGTGAGTACCCAAGTATGAGGCAAAATAATTCAGAGATTTCCAATTAACTGGGTTATATTTAGTCATCTGGAAACCAAGATTCAAACATTCTTGTTATTCTAGACGTCATTGGTTTGAAAAGCCAATTTTATCAGTGCACTGCTTTCCTGTGATTTTATAGGTAAGTTTTCTCAGGTATGCTTGGTGTTGGCAGACCTCATTACGTGCTGTGACACTGATTGAAGGAGGCACTTTAATGAGGATGTCGTGTCTAGAAATTAGACACTTCTCAGATCATATTCTCAGAGCACAGTTAGCATAGTACTGTCCAGTTGATATGCTTATCAACATCCTTGGTCTTTATCATTTTGTTCATCCCCTTGTAAGCAGAACAGAAGATGCATAAAATATGAGTAAATACATTCTTAGTGAAGTCAGTGTTCACTTGTTTCCCATTATTTATTTCCTGTCCTCCAGGCTGTAAGCTCTATTGATCCATACTCCTAGCCAGCATCTTATCTCATAACCTTTAAGGCACCAAAAGTGGAGACACTCAAAATCCATATCGAATTTCAGTTCTTTTCAAATGCTTTTCTAGGGAGAACATCATAAAATACTATGTCTGTCTCCAGGACTGATAATCCATTTCTAGCTTCAGTTCCTAGCTACTTTGTATTCTTAGGTCATTCAACAATTTGGTCCTCTAATTTATTTATGCACAAAATACGAAACTAATGTAAGTGATCATTTGGGTCTTTTTCATCTAAAGATATATTTTTAAAATCTTTATTATTTTTGTTATTATTACTGTAGAAACGGATTTTCACCATGTTGTCGAGGCTGGTCTTAATTTCCTGGGCTCAAGTGATCTGCTCACCTCAGCCTCCCAAAGTACTGGGAAAACAGGTGTGAGCCACCATGCCTGGCCATGTACCTTTCATCATTAAAATGTATAACTAGATACATGGTAAAAGTCATTAAATTGATATTTTATTGTGTATTCCAAAAATACTATAAAAATTTTAAAAATTTAAACATTAAATTATGATTTAACATTTTAGTATAGATATTTGTATGTATGATATATGAATACATTGATACAATCACAGTATATGATTGTATTCATATATGCATATGTACAAATGTATATACTAAAATTTTAAATTAAATATGTAAAAATTATCCCCATTTTCATCAAGTGTTAAAAGAAGAGATAATTGAATATGTCAGATAATTTCATCTGTAAGGAATAGTAATGACAAAAATCACGCATGATTTGTCATTTGTTTGAAATATTTAACTGTGACATCACTTATAATTTGGCATTAACCTTTACAAAATCATATTTTATTAGCATAATTTAAAAATTAATTTAACACATCATTATATTCATATAAGAAACCATTTGTTTGGTTTGCCAAAGCCAATTTTTCAGTAACTATATAGTAAAATAAATTCAATAAAAACAACAAACAAAAATCCCCCCACATACATTGTAGTCACTTAGCCTGCTTGGTTTGTAGCTTCAGGACAATGTTCTCTATGGTCCATATTGTATATTTTTAATAAACTCAGATATTAGAGCTAGTTCTCCATTTCCTTAAAATAATCTGAAATTTTTCCCCAAAGAGAAACTACAGAGACTACAGTGTTGGCAAAGCTGACTATATAATTTGTTCAGCCTTGCGCAAAATTAAATTATGGGGGCCTGTTTTCAAAACGCAATGAAAAAGTGCCCTTAAAGATTCTAAAAGGCTTTTTTCTAAGGCTTTTATTTTTTTTTTTTGCTCTATTTTCTACAAAGTTTGTATTTGTCATGGCATTTAAAAAATATATGTGCTACCTAGTGTCATTACAGTAAAGAAAAAAAGTAAAATTCTAAATAATTAATACGAATTTAGCATTCATCTTTATAATGAACAACAGTTTTAATTGCAAAGCAGACTCATCAACATTGTACTTTTTGTATTTGTAGTTTTACTTGCATATGTATTTTTGTTTTTGCCAAATAGTAAAAATAGCGCACAAAATTAACATTAAGTGATTTGATTTGATTTAGTGTTTTGATATATACACATTCTATGCACACTCTCTTTGGCTGACTGACGGATAGGGTGGAACTTAGAGGAAATGAATGTATGGATTTCTCTTTTTTCCTTTTCATCTATCTCATACTTTTCTCTGTAAGTGATTGGCTAATACAGGAAGGTAACACAAAAAAGATAAAATAGGGCTTCCTGGTCATTCCTGTTTCTTAGAATGGCATTGCCTTTTCTGTGGCATTTGAAGCAAGTTTTATTCAGGAGGGGAAGTGTAACCACACACACACACACACACACACACACACACACACACAGAGTTGTAGAGAACAGGGCAGCAAGGAATGGCAGACACACAAATTGTTTGTATCTCCTCTGCTCATTCACTGTCCCATCAGACTTCAGAGATACAATCATTGAGAATTTTAAACCGGCAACAGCAGAGAATTGCAGTCTGCTCAGGCTTTTTTGAGAGGATATATGCTATGCGACCAAACCAGGTAATCTGACCATGAAGTTTACCCTGACTCTCAGAAGGCTAAGCACGATTTTATAATTTTGCCTGTAAGGCCTAAGACAAACAAGCCCGTACACTAAATATGAACAATAAATTATTTGCATGCAATTTGCCATTATTGGTCTTATTTATCCTTTAGTTTATTTATTGTCTTTTATTCTTTTGTCTTTTATTCTTTAATTGTTCTTGATTATGTCTTCTTTAGATTTTGTGTTATCTAACTGACATTTATCAAATTGTTAGCATTAAAGCTACAGTAATATGAACTAAGCTGGACTGTCACGTATTTACCAATAGGACAAATGTCAGGACTTTGTTTCTACAATAGAAGGTGCCAACAACAACCCTTGTAAACAACTGTGTGGGTATAAAGTGTAGAACTCACAGCCCTACTAAATTCACCCTTTGATCATATCCAGTGGGCATATCATACAATATGAGAGTATATTTCTGTATTACTAATTGTAGTAATAACTTTTCCTTTTCAAATAAAAAAACATGAAAATAAAATTATATAGGCAAATATAATTTTAGATTCATATTTTATCTTTTCAATCAGATAGGCATATTTTAAAATAATTGGTAAATATTATTTTGGTAAATATTATTTAATGTTGAAATGCTCTGAGTCACATGCTACTAGGCTCCAAAGAGTCTTTTATATCAGATTAGGTAGTGTGGGATACCACATTAACTTACTGCTGTGCTGAATTCCTCCCCACCCACAAACAAATTTATATGTTGAATACCTAACCCCCAATGTGATAGTATTTGGAATTGAGGCTTTGGAAGATAATTAGTTTTAGATGGTATCATGGGGTGGGATTCCCCATGATGGAATTAGTGTCCTTATAAGAAGATACATCAAGAGAGCTTGATCTCTTTCTCCGTCATTTGAGGCCATATACAAGGCAGAAAGAGTGCTGTCACCAGGAAACCACCATACTAGCATGCTGATATTGGACTTCTGGCCTCCAAAATTATGAGAAATACACGTCTGTTGTTTAAGCCACCCAGTTTATGGTATTGAGTTGTAGCAGCCTGAGAAGACTAAGACACTTAGACCAACATTCAGTACCTTCTTTTAGAACAGAACCACTTCAGCACACTCAATAAATTCCTAACCACTTAAGTGCATTAATGTGTTCTTCCACTTGAATGATCTGTAATTAAGTAGCAATAGATTTCGAAAAATGTGGTTTAAATTTACAATAAAGTTTCACTTCTGTAGGATTCAGAATACTGTAGGATTCAGAGGTGAAACTTTATTGTAAATTTAAACCACATTTTTATCAGTCCACAGTATTCACATGATGAAACTCTCTATTGATCTGATATTCGTGTATAATGAAGACATATTTATTAAAATGATAAAGCAGAAATGATATTTAAAATTCAGTGTTTCTCTGTCATATTCATGACTTTGTTTTATATAATATAAATATAAAAGGGACTTTTAATGAATAAAGTACTTTGGAAAACACTTTAAAAATTAAGTAAAGAAAGTTCCTTCCTGTGATTCTTATTTTTAAATGACTTTTTCTTATAATAACAGGAATTTAACTTAGTAAACATATGGCTAATATTGAACCAGAATAAATAAATTGCATAAAAACTTGAATTAGTTCTCTGCAAATGTAACTAAGGCACTAGAAGAAAAGGAAAGACAAATTTTGAGTTCATAAATTTTTTTTTAAACCTAATACTAATAACCAGAAGATTTTAGTATTTTAATAAAGTGTCTAGACCACAGGACATTTGGATATACATGGCAAAAAAGCAACGTGATGAAGTGAAAAGAATATGGGAAATGTTACAATGAAAATCTAAATTCAACTCACTATATAAATGGAAAATTACATAGAATCAATTGATCTGCAAAGTTTTTATCAGCAATTCTAATATTAAAAGTGTATATTATAGAACTGAATTCTATAATTAATAGCCTAAACTCCCCATTAGCATGTACATGTAAAATAAAGCTGTGTTAACCCACAAAGCTTGGGGTTTATAAGAGGGCCTGGTTCAGAGCTGGCACTTAAGTATTTAGTGAATGAATACAAAAACAGAAATTTATAAATAAAAATTGAGAAAGCCACTCTCATTATAAACCTTCTTTACTTTCTCAGAAATTAATAGATCAAAAATACACTTATCTCTAATATTGAACGTATAAATCATAACATTATCAGCATCATCTGAGTTTTAAAAATGAATATCATAGCTAAGCACATAAAAACACCAAAAATAATGAACGAGTCAGTCATTATTGAGGAAGTCTAAATTAATCTTATTATCAAATTGTCATCATCTACTTTGTAAAAGTCAGAAATGAATACACTCAAAACTGCTCTCTTCCTTTAAACTAAGAATGTTAATATATCCTTGGAATTCTAGACACTTATCCAAACAGCAAACAAGATGACATTTAATAAATAATGACGCACACAGTTCCATGACTACACAGTACTTAGACATTGCCAATGTTTAAGTTTTAAATAAATGACTAAGGTCATAAAAATTCCTGCAATTACCTCTTTCTACTTTTATTAATTCTGTGAGAAATACACAATCCGCCTGCTTTACGATATTTTATTGGGTATGCAGTAATTTATGATGTAGCAAATGTTAGTCACCTAAGAACCCATGTGGGGATCATATAAAGTCAACATTCAACCTTTTGTTATAATTTTGATCTTGATTCCAGTGTACTACACAACCCTAATGAAGAAGTTTTATTGGTTTTTCACTGCTTTTCAGAATGAATTACATCATGGTTAGTTTTCCTTGTCAATTTGACTGGCCCATAAGATGCCCAGATATTTGGTTAAACATTATTTCTAGTTAGGTCTAGGAGGGGGTTTCTGGGTGAGACTAACCTTTAAATTGGTAGACAGAGGAAGGCAAATTGCCCTCGCTATGTGGGTGGGCCTCATCTAATTCCTTGAAGGCCCGACTGGAATAAGAGGCTGACTAGAGAACTGATTTCTCTTTGCCTGATGATCTTTGAGCCAGAACATTGATCTTCTACTGTCTTCAGACTCACAGTCAGACCACAACTTAACCCACTGGCTTTCTTGGGCCTCAGGCCTTCACACACAAACTTGAATTCTACCCTCTGTTCTTGGGCCTTCTGCTTGTTGAAGTCTTGGGCTTCTCAACTTTTGTAATTACATGAGCCAATGTATTATAACAAATCTCTTCATTTACATGTGTATAAAGAGAGATACATATGGGTATTGATATAACATACATAAATATATGTAATATATATTTTACAGCAATATGTGTCTATATATTGTGGTTATTGTTTTGTGGCTATGTTTCATGCAAAAAATAAAGTAAGGCCTGGTGTATAAAATATACTCCATGTTGTCAAAATGATTAAATTTGTTAAATACATGTGAGATGGAAGAGTTGAGAGGAGGAGAATAAGAAGACCAAATGGAGCATGAAATGTATCTGTAGTGTTTTAAGTACAACACATAGGAAAAACCAGACAACTCTTTATTTTGGATAATGAATATATGGATGCACACACTTTTCATATGCAATTTTGGGTATATTTAATTATTTGGTAGTTATTTCGAATAAGCAAATAATGAGGATTTGGTAGAGAGCAGTTGAGCCTATGCTCTAAGGAAGCTGACTTTGAAGGAAGAAGAGAAAGTGTCACAGAAATCGAAAAATATGCCATCATTTTTAATAATCATTATATGTTTGTTTATATTTGTGACTGAAGAAAACAGAACCAAAAGCTAGTAATGGAGCCAAGAAATACTGAGCCCTGTGGAAACCACGTGGTTCAGGAGCACTCACATGTCCAGTGAAGAGATGGTGACAAGGGAGAAGGCTGGGTGGTTGCAGCCTGTGTGCCCACTTAAGCTTAGCCTTCATACCACTGGTGAGGCTGTCATTAAAAGGTTGCTTTGTTCTGCTTTGTTTTAAAAGAGGGAAGTAGGATAGACTCCATTGAATTTGAGATAAAAGAGTATGATAAGTATGTGAAAGGCCAATTTAAAAAGGGCAAAACAGCCCAGGTAGGAGGGAGGTCAAGGTGAAAAAGAATTGAATTAGTTGAAACAAAGATAGATTTGTGACACAATTTGTTAGTTAAAACTCTAAGGCTTAGTGACTGAGTAGTGGTGAAGTGACAGATGTGTAGGAACCAACAAAGCCATCCACATTTGTGACTGGGAAATGAGGGTCAAGGTCAGACTCTGTCTCCTTGGTTTACTTATCTTTTAAGTCACTTGAAATTAATCTTTATTTAATACGTGTGTATTAACTTCACACACACACACACACACACATATGAAATATAGATATATTTGTTATATTAAGAATATTTACCATGGAACTTTTCCCTAGGACATTATATATTAAGCATATAATCGTTAATTCTATGGAAAGATTCATTATATACAAAAGTATGCCTTTGTAATCACAGTCACTCTGTAATGTATGCATGCACCATGGTAAACGTAGATGAGCTGACCATAGTGGAGTGACTGCCATACCCACATTTGCCCCAGCTATTTGGTTTTTACATCTAAAACATAATCATCAAACATTTTGTATGCCTCAATGTTTCTCATTTTTCAAAGAATTGTATTAGCTTAGGCACTAGCCCTACATATTTATCTCCTAGAAAATTCTCAAACAGACAATGGAATAACAAGGTTCCTGAACTTATTTTATTCTTCTTCACAGGGTGTGTATGTGTGTGTGTGTGTGTGTGTGTGTGTGTGTTGTGTGGGCACACACACACGTGTGTAGTTGTGTATATTTGGGAGGTCTCAGAGAAAACTTAAAAGAATTCCCTTAATTATTTTATTGATGCTTTTTCTTTTCTTTAATGTAATAATACAATTAATCTGTATTAATTGGCAAGCAAATACTTTATATTGGAGTGGATGGCAGTAACACAATTGTGAAAAAATTGGGTCTGGATTCTGGTCTCATATAACACACAAAATTACTGATGTTACCAAAGAAATGCATCTGTGAAAAATTTCTGGCATCAGCTTTAGGGACAATTGTTTTGTTAGGTATCAGTTAAGAAGTATCATCCTATTAGTTTAACAGCCAACGATTAACAAATATTTACCGAGTGTTCCTCTATCTTGTATATGATCTAATAAAGAAGTCTAAAAAAGTTTAAATAAACTAAAACAATCATAAACAGATAATTTTTTTTCATTTTAATTATCAATGATCATGCATTGTTGAATCTTACACAACTTTAAAAATAAAGAGTCTTAGAATGTGACTGCTCTTGCTGATTAGTAGCTTCTGTGAAGTTAAAAAAATTCTTAGATTCGCTACAGTATGTGGGAGCCATAGGAGAACTACAGGAAACAACAAGAATTCTAAGATGGTCTTTGTTAATAATCATGAATGTGAAGTCCATTATTAAATTAATGATACACATCCGTTGAGTGTTTCCCATGTCTTGAGGATTGAAAGACTCAGGATACAATTAGTTTTGAATCCACTACTAGGATAATGCAGGCTTATTCTCTGTCTTTAGGAAATGGACAGTATGTAAGTCTTTTGAGAAAGAACAAGAGAAGATTCCTAATCAGCAGGTGGTTACTTAAACAGGTATCCTTAAATATGGGAAGGGCAAACAAGACAGTCAGTAAAGGCAGAAGGCTGAGTAGAACTTGCCTAGTAGCTTTGCAAGGAGAATTAAGGGTGAATTTTAAAAGTTCTTGAGATTTTTAAGGAAATATATTGATTCTTATTTATTCCTAAAGCTTAAAAATATAAACAACTGAATAAATTGAATTCTGACTTTTTTTTCTTTTTCTTTTTTTCAGATGGAATCTGGCTCTGAGACCCAGGCTGGAATGCAATGGTACGAACTCGGCTCACTGCAACCTCAACCTGAGTTCAAGTGATTCTCCTGTCTCAGCCTCCAAGTAACGGGGAATACAGGTGCCTGCCACAATACTCGGCTAATTTTTTTTGTATTTTTAGTAGAGAGAGGGTTTCACCATTTTGGCCAGGCTGGTCTTGAACTCCTGACTTCAAGTAATCCACCTGCCTCAGCCTCCCAAATTGCTGGGATTACAGGCGTGAGCCACCACACTTGGACTGAAAATAGTAATTGAATAAAATTTGAGTAATGTTGGGATAACAGCTGCAGAGATTATTCATTTATAAAATTTGAAGAAGTTAGTGGAAAATATTACTATATGGTATAAGTAAATACTACAAAATACATACATAATGATATAAAACAAACACTATGAACTGTAAGAAAACATCTCTTTCTCTTTCTCCCTCTCTGTATAACTTTATAAAGCCTGTTCCAAATTCACCGATAACTATATGGAGACATTTATGTGCCTTTGTGTGTGTGTGTGAATAAGCCATGGGCTTTCACTGAGTTTCTAGATAACAAAGCCTCCCTTTCTCTGTAGTGCACCATGAGGACAAAGTCTTCAAGATGATTTGTCAGACCTGCAATGCATACTACCTTATTTGTAGAACTAAATCTTTTGCTAGCAGAAAAGCAGTGGAGGAAGACAAGCAGGCCAGATTTAAGAAGTCCGTGGAATTGAATTGTAGAGATTTTGTAGTTTCTAAATGTCATGTGGTACTTTTTAGTACCTAGTGTTTCAGAAGGGAAATTGAATTAAATAGTAGCCTGCTGGAGGCCTCTGATCTGTTCACCATCAGCTGTGGTCCTTGAACTGCTTTAATCAAAGCCTTTGGAGATATGTGAGGTGAGGTTAAATGCTCAAGACCCTTAGAGACACTGAAAGTTTAACTTCTGTCATTTTGGAAGTTTTGCTAAGTTATTCTAATTTTATTCCAAGGTAGATTTGCAGGCAATGATAAGAGGTCTCATGGGTGCTGGCTTTCTTTCTTGTTAGATTCAGATTCTGTTTCTTAAATATAAACTAACTTCTTTCTACTTAAAAAAATGTGAAAAATCCCTTTAGATTATACAAATGTGGGGTTTAACATTGGCTTCAAAAAGGGCTAGACTTTTAACTCTTGAATCTTAGTGAATTGGCAGAAATGAAATTTATTTTCCACAACTTTTATTCAATATTAAAACCCCACCAGCAGCAGCAGAAGCAGCACCATTGTCAGTGTTACTCCATATCATAGTTCGGAGAATTTAAAGAGGTCAAACCACGTAAGTAGCTTGACACCAGAATAAGTTTTAATTTTAAAGCTGAGTTCTAGCGCCTGAGGAAGTTTTTTGTTTTGCTTTTGTTGTTGTTGATGTTGTTGTTGTCTTGCTTAGTCTCCTTTTTCTTTTGCTTCTTGACAATATCAAGCAATTATTTTGATTAGTATTTGTATGATATAACTTTCCATCCTTTTATTTATTTATTTATTTTTGAAACAATCTCACTCTGTCACCCAGGCTGGAGTGCAGCTGCACAATCTCGGCTCACTGCAAACTGCACCTTTTGGGTTCAAGTGATTCTCCTTCCTCAGCCTCCCATGTAGCTGTGATTACAGGCACATGCCACCACACCCTGGCTGATTTTTGTATTTTTAGTAGAGACAGGGTTTCATCATGGTGGCCAGGCTGGTCTTGAACTCCTGACCTCAGGCAATCCACCCACCTTGGCCTCTGAAACTGCTGGGATTATAGGTGTGACCCACTGCTCCTGGCCCAACCTTTTACTTTTAATATATCAGTGTTTTTATTTAATGTATATTTTTATTAGACAGCATATATCTGAGTATTATTTTCTATACAATTCAACAGCCTTTCTTCAATTGGGGTGTTTAGAACACTGACGTGCTGGATAATCATTGATTTCATTTTATTCTATATTATCAATAAATATGCATGCATATATATTATCCCTACCTTCATGTTTACCATTCCAATTCTCCTATTTCTTATATAGATTCAAATTTCAATCTGGCAGCATCTAACTTCTTCTAAAGAGATTTCTCTAACATTTTATCTAGTGCTTAGTGCAGGCCTATGGCAATGCTTTTTCTCAACTTTTATTTGCTAAAAAAAAGTTCTTCTTTTAAGTTTTTAAAGTTATTTTCAGTAGGTCTAGAAATCTGAGTTAACATTATTTGTTATTAGTTAGTATTTTGATGTTGCTCTGTTAATTGGGTTTGCATGGTTTGGATAAGAAGCTACCTGTAAGTATAATCTTGTTTCTCCATATATCACATATTTTTTTATTCTCCTGACTGACCTCTACACATTTTCCTTGTCGTTTACAGTGATTTTCTTATGATGTATCTAGGATTTTCCTTTTCCTTTTGCATTCATTTTGAAAAATCCTCAGTCATTGTTTGTTCAAATATACTTCCTCTCTGTTATTTATTTCTCCTCTTTTGGGGTCACCTGTGACACTCATCTTAGACTAGATACCTTCCCACAGCTTTTAGATTCCTTGTTTGTTTTTATTTTCTTCTTTGTGTTTCATCTCGAATATTTTTATCGACTTATTTTCAGGTTCTCTGACTATTTTTTCAGCTAGGATGAGCGGGCTAACAAGCTGACTGAATGAATTCTAAATATGTTATCTTTATGATTTCTGGTGTTTCTAGCTGATGCATTTTTAGATGATATTTATACTTCTTTTGAAAGTCCTTATTTACTATGCCTTTTAACCACATTGCATGCTGGACAATTTAAGATATATTGGCTTCATTTTAAAGTTTCTGTTCGATAGGATGGGAAGAGGTGAATAAGGCAAAATTGAAGGGGACAACAGAAAATCAGTAATGAAGAAAAGTGATATTTTAATGCAATAGAAAATATAACAATTAATTAAAAATTCCATAGTGAACAAAATCTTGACATTTTAAATAATGACAGTATGTGTCATGATTCTAATGCCTGAATCATCTTTGAGTCCTATTTTTTTAGTAATTCATCTTTTAGCAATGGGTTGTCCATTTTTTATTTATTCTTTAGAATGAAAATGAGACAATATTTAGAAGTATAGTGTAGACTAAGCTAAATACTACGAACGCCAAAAAAGAACTACCCCTATTCTGTCAGGATACTAGTGTGACGTATTGATCGAGTCAACCAATCAGTGATTCAAGTTGGATTGGCTTGTATTACTGTTATCTTTACCCTTGGTGTCCACAGGCTTCAAGCTCGTCTGGCTATGGGCAGGCATCACCTTGTATTGATTGTGAGGCCAGCCATGCTGAAGGTTTTCCCAGGACTCTTGCTCTCCCTTGAGCTTTTAGATCCTGCATGACTGTCCATACAGGAGGTCCCCCTCTATACTCTTGCCTTCTCCCCAAGCAATAGACTGCTACTGCAGGACATGTGGTGTTAGTCTTATGATGTGAATGTCTGGGTTTTTTTTCTCAGTTCTATTGGACCAGTCTAAATCTTGGGTCTCCATGTCAGGAGCTTCCTAGTCCTTCCGTCCCAAACACTACAACTCTGCCCTTGGCCACAGCTCTGCCTTGTATGTGTGGCAGGTCGTAGGCAAGACAGTTCCCTACCTCTTTTCCAGTGACATTGACCTCTGCTTTTTATCGAAGTATACTGTGACCAAGAAGAGTTTCTGTTTTGTTTTGTTTTTGTTCCACTCACCAAGGGAAAAAAAAAAAAAGGTTTTCTTCTGTTGTGCCCTACTGTATCTTTGTTTGACATGATACTGCCTGGGAGTATGATATCTTGTTTTTGTTTTTAATGAGGAAAGATCCTTAAGCATTTTGCTTTCTGTTGTAAAACCAAAGAAAATGACTAAGGTGAATCTCCATCAATTTAGAGTTTTATTTTGCTAAGGTTGAGGACGTGCCCGGGAAAAAAGAACACAAAATTACAGAACCATCTTTATGATCTACGCTTTTTACAGAGAGAGTTTGGGGATCTCAGTATTTAAAGAGGAAAGAGCAGGTAGTAGGGGAGAGGAAAGAAAAATAGGGGACAGTAGATAAAAGAAGCAGGTGGTTGCATTGTTCAGAGGCTTTAATCCGTGTTCACTGAATCACATTTTACACATGAAAGGAGCATGTAGAGGGACAGTTAGCCATGCACTCCCTTCATGCTCAGTAAATCTGCATCTTTACATAATGTAAGATAAATAGAGAGAAAAGGAAGCCGTCAAACATGTTTTGGTCTCAGCTGAGTGGAGAGATGATTTCTAGCTTGTCCTGTACCTGTGAAGATAATCAATGTTTGATTGATGACAGCGTGAAATTGAACAAAACTCTGTTTTAGGACAAAGATCTTGGAGCCCACAAGGAATTTTCTTGTGAGCAAATTATGAAGGAGGCCCCCTGAGGAGGTGTGGAGGCTGCTATGTTTGCAGCTATTTATTTAGAAACAAAATGGGAGGCAGTGTTGCGTGACTCAGTTCCCAAGCTTAACTTTTTCCTTTGGCACACTGAGTTTGAAGTCCTGAGATGTTATTTTCCTTTTATACTGCGCATTTTTGCTTTCCATGGAGCTGTCAGATGTTTCTTCCTGTCCCTCAGTAGCCATGAATTATCTCTGCACACGTCTACACCTAGAGGCTACCCTGGTCGTTTGTTCTGCCCTAATCTTTCCCTTGAGCACCTAGTGGAGGCCAGTGGGAAAGTGCTTGCACGTAAATGTTGATTCCACTTCTGCCTGGGGCTCCCAGATATTTTAAATTGATACATTAGCCCATTTTGGACCATGAGAATTTAATAAAATTTTAGTTGATTTCTTCCTACGTGCCTCTATGGTGACCAGTTCCTCCTGTATTCTGCCACTGAAAAGGTGGTTCATGCACCTTTCACCTCAGAGAGGCTCATCACAGCTCAGATGCAGGTTCTGTGGTTGTCTCGCTAGCTCAGTTATCTCCTGGGTTCAAGAGTTCTTGTGATTTTTTAGATTATCCAGATAATTCTAAACTTTAGGATGAGAGTGACATTTTCTTGCCGCTTTGAACGTTCTGAACAGAATTAGAAGTCTTTCAGTCAGATCTGATTTGATCGGAAGGTTTCATTTGGCTTGTCTACTTTTAATACTGGGTTTGCACCATTAGGACCAAGAAAATTCTTGCCCTTCCTCACAAAACTGAGGAGGCCCCCACGGCATTGTTTCCCTGTATTTCTCATGTCTGGGCAAACATCCAACTTCCCTGTGTTGCCTGTGGATGTGCCGTGAGGTCCAGCCAAAAGACCCTCTGTAAACTTTACATTCCTCACTGAAACATTCTTCAGAATTCTTCACCTTCTTTTCCTGTTTCCAAAAAAGCACGGAAAAGTAACCAGGGACAAGTGAAATTCAGAAGCCATACGGTGTTAACTGCCTGCATCCCTACCATCTCCACCTCCCTGATCATACCTGATTTACATTGTTATGTGCCATGACAGGAATACTCTTTGATCAAGGCAATTTGTATTTATACTATTATTTCCATGTAGAAATTAACTTTACTCTTATTAATATAGCTCCCTTCTCACGGATGTCTTCTCCCTCAGATTTATCTATTGTCCAACAGGGAAACACAGGGAGCAATCAGATTGCTTATTCCCAGGATATTGATCATGCCTGCTAACAAGATTCTTACTCAACACTGGAATGCCTCATGCTTCTATCCATTTTTTTCTAATAGCTTCTCTCCATTGTTGTCATCATATATTTTATCTTCTATTTCTTTACTTCTACAAAAGAGGATTATCACTTCTACCTTCTCTTCCTCTTCTTCCTCCTACTCCTTTCTCTTCCCCTCCCTCCTCCTTCTTTTCCTCCTCCCCCTTCTCTCTCTCTTACTCCTTCTCTTCCCTTTTTATCTTCTTCTCCTCTTCCTCCTCCTCCCTCTCTTCCTTGTCTTTCTCCTCCTCCTCCTCCTCTTCTTTCCCTCTCTGTCTGAGAATCTTAGTAATCTTCTCCTTTTAAATGTTGTGCTAGAAGCCACACTTTCATGGACTTCTTTCAATTTGAGATTAAAGAAAGAAATTGAAGAGATTGAATTAAAGGAATCTCAAATTGAAAGAAGTAAGTCCATGTATATATTCACATGTATATATTTTTCTTTCTAATATAATATGCATTTTGGTACAATCAGTCAAGAAAAAACTCAGTTTTATGACCTTTAGCAACAAATCTACATCCTTCCAAATGTATTCTACAATTTATTTTCTGATTGAGTGTGTAAAGATAAAAGAAACAAATCAATTATTTTGCATTCAGGTGGCTCTACTTATTTTCTCTCTTACTGCATCCACTTCTTATATTTTCCTAGATAGGTCCTTTCTCAGAGCATTAGTTCTTCCCAACAGTGCCAAGGATTCTGGATTAAGCTGTGATATCCCTGCATAAGTAGAGATCATTGAGTTAGCCTTGGCTTAAACAAAGCAATATTGAGTTTAATTTTACCAGGCGAGTAAGTAAATCCTCAGTTTCTGGTTCCCTTCAGACTTTCCTTTCCTATTTCCTGAGAATAACCCCATTGTTGTTGATTCTTATAAACTTAAAAGCAAAACATCTCTGGGTAATTAGTCTGTGTTGTATTGCATCTTTTGTTTCTCAGCTTTACATCTGCCCTTTAAAGCCATCTTCAAAATGACTTTTTTCCAGCTACTCTACCATCCAGCTACCTGCTATATTCTGCAAATGCAAAGTGTAAGTAGGAGATCGGGAGGGGGACTGAGATAAGATTTTTTTCTCTGCTTTTGCAGGTAATGGCTAGCAGTGGGTGTGGCAAAAGCAGCCAGCACAGGCAGCCTCTGGGATGCTCCTCCACAGGTGGGTGTCCACCTCAGGGGGCTGAGTGGCATGATGATGGGAAGCTCTGAGTAACAGGAGATTCCCTTTTGCTCATTCAGTCCTAGGGTGACAGTGGCTTTCTGCAGTTATTTAACTTTGTTTAACCTTCCTGTCCATCCCCCTTTGTCTTCTTCAAACCTCACATCGATTTTTAACTACCCATCAGAGTACTTTCCGTTTTACTGATTAGTTGCTGACTGAACTGCTCTTTCAGCCTCACACACCATGGTCTTTGCTCTTATTTGGGGAGCGCAGTCCTGTCAGAACTCAGTGACCCTTAGAGGGTAAACAGCACACCTGCTGACCATTAGCACATATTCCAAGCCCTTGTGAGTGTCCAGGGTCAGAATCTCAATATGTCCACCTTAAATATTCTTTGTCAATATACACCTATGCAGCTTGAAACAATTTTCAAAATACACCTGCCACATAGTTTGCTGAGTTACAGTATTAAATGTCACATTCTATTTAGAACCAACTTTCCCACTTAGTAGAAAATTAACCTCCACTGGGACAATAGGTCTTTCCTAGAGAGATTCTTAATGAAGAGGACAAGATGTGCTTAATCTTCCTCCTCAAGGCCCTCTTTGTGGGGTATTCACCTTAAAGGGCTTCAAATCTGAGCTAGACTTCTGGCCCAAAGTCTGCGCTTCTGTTTCTTGAGGGAAGCCTGTTTCACTATTTTTCATTCTTTTACAAAATTATGTTGTTAATACAGGCATTTTCAGAACCTCTTGAGTTTCTCCAGAGTACAAAGTTTTCCTGGATGAATTCCCTTACAAATTGCCCTATCCATTTGCACTGAATTTTATAAACTACATCCAATATGAATTTCATTGTCTCTCTCTCTAATGTTCACAAATACGCAAATATTGTCTTCTCCTTGTTTTTAGTACATGGTCAGAAATGTGACCATTGTGGAGGAATAATGTTCCACATCATAGAAATACTTCTCTTAGTTACGCAGAGATACCAAGGAACAGACAAATTTACGATAACTTGTAGCTCTGAATTCCGAAACTTTTCCTGTATGTTTTCTTTCAGTCTCCTTAGCCTTTCCACTCACAGTATCCATAACCCTATTTCACTACTATGCTCTAAGAATTATTTAAAATCCCAAAGTAACCCAATTTTACTGAAGAGAAAGCTAAGGCATGGATAGCCTACAGAACATGCTCAAGCTCAGACATCTGGCACATCTTGACATTACAAATAGAACTGATGCCATGTTGTCTGATTCTAGAAATTATATACAAACAAGTTCAGTACATGTGAGGGAATATTCTCACCAAATGCCACACTTGGAAAGCACCATTCACTGAATCCCTGACACTAGAGAAAACTTTCAGCCTCCATCATCTATCTTGAGTTCCAAACACGTTTATTCCACCCTGGTATCACTAGAGATAACACTGGGTTGGCCTGTTTGGGTTGGTGACTGGACAGATGTTTGGTCTCACAGCTATACTCTTCCGTATGTTCTGAATGTTTAATCTTGTGTACAGCCCAGACCACTGAGACTCAGCTGCAGGGAGGAACCCAGGTTTCTTTGCCTTGGAAGAAGAATGTGCACACAAAGGTGTTGCTGTGACATCCATGCTAATTGCCTACTGCTCAAAGTTAACTAACACTAGGTGCTATGATTAACGTAAATAGTGACTTTCAATAAAAACACCATTTCTCTGGATCATTCGTGGTATTTATAAGCATGTGACATTGGCCAGAATTTTGTGTTTTTCTATCCTTAAGCTCTGCCTTGTCCTCCATAGCATAGGTGAACCTTCTGGGTCCAGGGCCAAAGAGGCCACAAGACCCCATCTAGTTGTCCATAAACTTTCAGGTCTCTCCTCACCATTGACAATACAACTTTCAGCGAACTTAAGTGGGATCATCTTTTGGCACTTTTTCATCAAACTATTTGACTCATCTTTCAATTTGGCCTACCAATCATATGGCTGATTTGGTTTCTTTCTATTCAAGCCACTTGTCTTACTGGTCAGCTCCAAGTGTTTTATAATAAACATTTTAAGCTCTTACATTCTTATGCTCTTCTAAAATCTACAGAAATCCTCTGGAGTGGACACTATTTTTCTCATGTTAGATATGAGGTATCTGAAGATTAGGCAGGACTTCTAGTTTTTCTGTTTTGAGCAAATACATCACAGAGCTTGCATTTCTGAGGACACATTACAGAGATTGCATTTCTAAGGACATGTTTAAATGGTAGAAGGATCCCATTTTATTTTAAAATTACAAATGTTAAATAAAATAATATTAAACATGAAGAAACACTTCTCACATAAAAAAATTAAAAGATTATGTATCTCTGTGTCAGGCTTATTTCATTTAGCAAAGTGTCCTCCAGCCTCTTTTATGTTGCCACAAATGATAGAATCTCATTCTTTTAATGGCTGAATAGTATTTCATTGTGTATTTGTACCACATTTTGTTTATTCGTCTGTTGATGGACACATAGGTTGATTCCATTTCTTGGCTATTGTGAATAGTGCTGCAATAAACATGGGGAAGCACATTTCTCATCAACATTCTGACTTACTTTTCCTTCCCCTAGAAGTGGGATTGCTGGATAATATGGCATGTTCTCACATATGTGGAAGTTACAAAGTTGATAGTATAGAAATAAGAGTAGAATAGAGTTTACTAGAGTCTGGGAAGAGTAGAACAGAGGGGGAGAGAGGGAGAGGTTGGTTAATGGTTACAAAATAATAATTAGAAGACATGAGTTTTAGTGTTTACATAGCTCAGTAGGGTGTCTGTAGTTGAATAACTATTTATTTTATATTTTAAAATAGCTAAAAGAGAGGATTTTGAATGTTCTCCAAAGAAATGATAAATATTTGAGGTGATGGATGTAAATGTTCTAATTATATTTATTTGATTATTACAAATTATAAACCTATTCCCAAATATCATACCGTATCCTTAAATACGTAAAACTGTTATGTGCCAATAAAAAATAATAAAAATTACTTTTATCACCTTCACCATGATAGATCCAAAGTTTATTTCAACCTTGCTGGTTTAAATTTTGTGGCTTTTCAACACAATCACATTTAAGTGCTTTCAGAGGCATTCACAAGAGCTACCTGCTATTGTTTCTCCCTCCCTAGTAAAACAGGATGAAGCAGATTTTCTTTAAAACGAAAATTGAAAAAGATAAACATAAATAAAAATAAATGATGGGATTTTTCAGTATCCTTCCACTTAGCTAAGACAGAAACCATTTCTAGAGCCAACGGCATTATTTTAAAATTTATGAAGATTCTGAATCTTTTTTCCTGAACAGACTTTGTTAATTGTGAGTTTAAAGGTAAAAAGTTTAAAAGATATAGTAAAATAACAATTTTAGAGATATGAGCCACCAACCTCATTGTTAAATTGGCTGAAAAAAGCATAATAAGACAGTGTGTCTAAAATTCAAAAATAACCCTGTTTTTAATTCTGGATATTACGAGAAATTATATTTGTGAAGAATATATTTTTGTAATAGATTTTATGAAATGCTGTAGCTTTCCTTGAATATAAAATATCCTCTCAACAATTTTCAGAAGTGAATTACTTAGTCAACTTTTCAGATTAAAACTGTGACTTTTAATTGAGTCAAAAGGAAACTTTTAGGGTACTACAGAGTAACTGAAAATAAATGAATAAATGAAACTAACAGAATGACTGACAACAAATAAATGATTGAAAAAAATGCCGTATCTCTGGCCAAAATCCTATATAGGTTTCACCTGTTTAGAAAGTGTCTTTTTTGCCTGTTCAACATGGTGAAACCCCATCTCTACTACATGTACAAAAAAATTTGCGAGGCATGCTGGTACACGCCTGTAATCTCAGCTACTCAGGAGGCTGAGGGAGGGGAATTGTTTGAATCAGGAGGCAGACGTTGCAATGAGCCTACAACTTGCCACTGCACTCCAGCCTGGGCGCTAGAGTGAGACCCCATCTCAGAAAAAAGGGGGTCTTTTTTTGGTCACTGCTTTTAAGCAGGAGGATAACAGTTAACAAAACATGGTACTATTTTATGTGTAAGTATCTGTTTATATGTGCACATGTGCATTTATACATGTTCATATGAAGAGCATTTAAGAAGAGCAACGGAGCCAGTGGCTCAGTAGACATTTTGGGTCTTTCTGTCACATTACCTTTATTTTTCATTCATGGGGAGTCGCCTGGGCATAAATCACATCATCTGTTTTTATTGTTTCTATGAAATGTCTCTTTTTCATGTTTAGTAAATGTTTTAGGGTACAACATGTATTTACTGACTAAAATGCTAAAAATTTGTACTTTATAACTTTTAAAAAATTTCCATTAATTCCATGGACATTGTTATATTCTGTTCAAATTTACTTTCCCAGGATATTGCCTTAAACGTTCAATGTCAAAACAAAGGGAAATAGCTATTTTAGAAATCATAAGCAGAAGTATAATTTTAATTTTGAAAAAATAATATAGTTAATACTATATAGATGTATGCATATATGTATTCATATGCATATATTTTTATATAGAGGGAGGGAAAGAAAAATTTTTTATTTTTTTTAAATTTTAGGTATTTTAAATTGATGATTGTAGTTTCTATTTAAATATTTTTATTTCATTTATAATTTAAGATCTGAAATCTCTTCAAGTCCTTCTAAGCAATTAATTTCCTCATCTATAAAATGACACAAAGCAAAGTATCTCTAATTTCTACTCTCAATTCATTATTATCACCTCTCGAGGCCACCATCATTTTTCACCTGAAAAAGGCAGCCTCCCGCCACTTCTCCCTCCTTTTGTTCTTGGTACTCTCCAGATTACAGTCTCAGGGATTTTTCTAAAACAAATATTCTTTCCATGGATCAAAACCTTTCAGTACCTATTTATTGCCTTTATAGAAAAAGCCAGATTCCTTTAGATGCCTGTCTGAGAAGGTGTGCTGCAACCTTACTCTGGATGTTTGCAGCCTTACTGCTCACTACTCGTCCTGCCTATTCTAAAGTTTTTTAATTCCCTGGAAACTTCATAGAACTCCCTCCCACCTGGGAGTCATCAATCAATACATGCTACCTGGACAAGGCATGAAAAATATTTTATTTGTCTCCATTCTTTAATTTTTTTACCCTTTCCCCGAACCATTTTCCCTCTCAAAACTCACTTTTTAGATACTAGTTTTATATTTATTTACACTGAGGGGATTCTAATCTAATCCCCTAGTTTATCATTGTTTCTTAGTTATGTCCCTGCATCACATTCTGCACTGCTCGATCATATATTTAATCTAGTTTTACAAAAGGATGTATCATTTTCTTTCACAGTAAGTATAAACAACCCGAGGGCAGTCATCATTTCGACCTGCTCTCCAGCTCTATTTATAGCATCTTACATGAATGATTACCATATATCACACAATAGCCTAGTCGATCAATGATTGAGGATCAATAGTGCATGAGTTCAGTAGATCGTGTATCGAAGTGAAGATCATAGTATCTGGAACAGTGTTGATTACCTGGGAAATGGTTGCTGTTAACCATAATTATAGCTAAAATTTTACTGATATAGTTAATTCAGTTAAAAGCTTCTTCTCTGAAGCCTCTTTGTAGTTTAGTCTTGCATTCAATAACATACCTGCAAAACTCAGTTGTTTTATGTTATTTTGCCCCCTCAGGAAACACATACATCCTAAGTTCTTATTCTTTTAAGTTAAGTATCATTTAATTAGAAGGTCTTTTTCTATCGTACAGCACCCTCAGCTTGGTCACCCTTTTAGAAATGTGCCATTGAAAGACGTGTCAGAACAGACCACAGCACCAGTCTATCTATTAGCAGTGCAAAGCTTCCATTACGTGTTCCCTGGCTGCAGGGTACTCACCACTATGGGATGACGCTGGGTGTGGCTGTGCAGAGCACTGTATCTTCTATTTGTGAAAGATAGAGGCAAACCATTTCCTTCACAATAATGACTGCTAACAATGTGCTGTATTACATTCATTATTTTTTCAGCATTCATTTGTTGTTGCTGTTGTTAAGAGGAAAGATAAAGTCCAATCAGAATAATTCAGTAATTTTTCTAACATTGCGATGTGCATGAACATTGCATGTACATTGCATGTATCAATGCAGACACTATAGAAAAGATACAGTTGGTAAAAATATGTGCCTGAACACCAATGCAAAAAATAAGAAAGATATATTAATGTTCATGTGTTAATTTAGAAAATTAGAAATAATGTGAAATTTCACTGAGCTCTGTGAAAGATGGATTGCCTACTTTGGATTTGAAATTAACTGCAATTGAAAGAGAAGTTTCACTCCATCTAGCTAGCTAAGCTAACCAATAATCAGAGAAAATACATGAATTAATAAGAATGCAACACAAAGATTTATTAAGAATGTTGCATTTACAGTAATTATAAACTTTATATGGTGTGACTCTGATGTAAACCTCCAGTATTGCTTCACTAACAAGCTGATGAATCTCTTAGGAAAACCTAAATAAACTGTATCTGCCAGATTTCATCCAGATTCTTCCTTCTGTCTTGCTAATTCTTCATCTGCCATAGTTTCTTTGGCAATTATACTTCTAAGACCCAATTTATTGTGAAGAGATAATATAGCTTGTTAGTATAAGATACTAGGTATATGATTTGTATAGAAATAGTATAACATGTTAGTGATCTCTGATGCTGAAGGCCTAATTCAAATCACAGCAACACCAGTACTTTCTGCTAATATTAGGATGATCTTGCCACAAAATGACATTTAATCTAATAGGATGATTGATATGGTCTGGCTCTGTGATCCCACCCAAATCTCATCTCAGACTGTAGTCCCCATAATCCTCAGGTGTTGAGGGAGAGACATTGTGGGAGGTGATTAGATCATGCGGGTGGTTTTCTCCATGCTGTTCTTGTGATAGGGAGTTCTCATGAGATCTCACTGTTTTCTGAGTGTTTGACAGTTCCTCCTTCACAGGCTCTCTCTCCTGCCAACTTGTGAAGAAGCTGCCTGCTTCCCCTTCCGTCATGATTGTAAGCTTCCAGAGGCTTCCCCAGCCATGTGGAGCAGTGAATCAATTAAATCTCTTTTCTTTATGAATTACCCAGTTTCAGGCAGTAGCTTTATAGCAGTGTGAACATGGACTAATGCGATGATCCTTTAGGATGTATTTTCTTGGGATGAAAATGAATTTCAGGCAAATTGCTTAAAGTTTCTGGGATTCAGATTTTTTCCTGTCTAGAAGAGTGTGGATTACATCAGTACCTGGTATGGTTGTTGTAACCATACCATTAAATCAGTGAATACACATAAAATATTTAGATCAGTTCTCAGCACATAATAGTCATTAAAAGCCCTTTTTAACATTTATATCATTTTTCCTATTCCAAAATCTCTTGAGGTATATTATTTAGTTCTGTTAGGTAGGTTCTGAGATCTCTATTTTATGAATGAAAAACTAAATTAAGGCTAAGACGAGTTAGTTGGATACCTTCATTCAGAGGAAAAAAAGGGGAAAAATAGAAATTATGCAGTGCAGCTCCAAGAACTTAACCCTAAGAATCATGTTTAATCTGTAACTTCTCTTTTTTTTTCTTTTTATGTGATTGTTCTGTGGTTCATATGATTGAGAGCTCTTTCTCTCCTCTTTAAGTGTTTAAGCAAGAAAAATTACATTCTTTTGAAAATTTGAAAATCAACATAAGAAGTAGTCTACTTTGGCCAACTTTACTTTTGGTCTAACAAAAAGAGGTCTCCCTTTTTGCACTAGAACTGTGAGACAAAATAAAATTGAGGTCCCGGGACCAATTGGCATGGAGAGAGAAAGATGCTTAAGTAGAGTTTTTGTGCAGTCATTCAGAGATAAGAGGGTAATACATTAAAAAGTGGTACTGTGAAATGTGCAGGAGCAGAGAAAATTTCTAAAATGTGCTCTGTGAATCATTTATCATATGCTAGACTATGTGTTTTTCTATAGAAAATTTAAAAATATTTATGAAATCCCCTAATGTATATCAGTATTGCACTTGATGTTAAGAAGAGAGGGGTAAACAAAATAAAAGAGGTCTATGTTGTTATCCAGTAGGTTAAATAAGTAAATGCATAAAGTGATTTTAGACAGGAAAATGTACTGTGAATAAAATACAATGTGGCAAACTGAGATTTGATGAATGAGAAATAATAATCCACTTGAAAATCTTAGGAAGATCATTACAGGCAGAGGAAGGATAAAAAGCAGTGATTGAGAAGCAAATATTTACAGTATGGCTGGTAATCAATAAATAAGCAGAGAGATATACAAGATAAGTGTCACAATATGAAATTAGAATTTTAGATAGGGACCAACTTACCTATAGTCTTATAGATCAAATTAGAATGGGACCTTGTGGGCCAAATTAAGTCTTAATTCAATAGGTCTGTACAAAGTGCAAAGTACTCTGTGAAATTCTGAAGATACATAAATGAACAAAACACGTTTAATCTTATCTTCTTCAGTGGGCTCCAGATAGAAAAATAAAGTGTTTTACAACTACGTAAAAGAACAATCCCTGAAAACAGTTAGATAAACTAGGAAGCAGATAATTCAATAATTCCCTCAAGATCCTAGGAGAGAGTCTCACTTACTAAACAGTTATTTTGATTTTCATCAATTCTTTAGTTAAAACAGCAGTTAACAAACTTACATTGCATGCCACATACAAAAGCTTAATCATTTGTAGAAATATGCAGATATAATCAATACTAAATAATTTTCTAACAAAGTGCTAAATAATTGGGGGACAAAAAATAACTCACTGTACTCAAGTTGCTTAGAAACTATATTAGGTTGCAAATAACTTGGAAGATCTTGTTATATATGATAAGGAAAAAACAGAGCATTAAAATAGTGTGTATAAAATATTAAAGTAAACTTTACTGCATGCCAAAAATATAGAACAAATTTAATGTGGTATAAATGACCCATAAATGTCCATGCCTACATTTAGAAAATCCAGGTGATTTCAAAGCCTAAAATCCTTGTCAGCCAATCAAACTGAATTGACTTGAAATATTACCACTAAGAGCACCTGGGAATCTGAGGTCATTAAAAAAAGAGAAAGACAGAGATTACTGTAACTTAAATCATAGAGCAACTGCATAATATATCAGAGAAATTTTTTAAAATTAATTTTTCTAGATTTACATGTTCATTTATATTTATAAAATAATGAAATGAAGTCAAATATTATTTTTTCTCATTTCTTGGGGACAATGATTCATTATCTTCTCTTTTCTGCTTAAACAGCAGATTGATTGAACATAAACCTTATATGATGGCCTTGTGGAATTAGGTATTATACGAGGGTTTGTTCTGACATGTACATTAAGTTGACTGATTACCTCTGTCAGGAAAGAAAAAAATTCGAACGGCCATCGTTGCCAAGTTAACCAAAAACTCTAAAAATTTTTATTTTTTGAGATCTATAATAAATATTTTGTATTAATTGTGTGGGAAATCCATCTTTATTTCAATGAGCCATATTAGGCATATATGTGGATTAGAGAAAAAGACTAATATTTATTTTAAAATATAAGCATATTTCACCAGATGTATGGCTTTCTTTAGATTTACATGAAATTGTATCACAATGAAACCTTGTCAAAACATGCCTCATGTTGATAGAGTCAGAAAAAGTATCATAGACTACATTATGTTCTCCAAAACATAACCATGAATATTAATATTTTTATAATTATTGTTTGTTTGGAGTGGAATCTGAAGGGGCTGATGCTTTGAAGTCAAGTATGGAATCTCTGAACATGGGACACTACAAGGAGGAATGTCTCTGAAAATATAAATTCCCAGAAATCTGCAAAAGTAATAGATGCTTTGGACATGCACAATGTATTGAATGGGAATTTGAGTCAAATGTGTTAAATTTCCAAATTAACTCTTGCTGGCACCTGAATCAAATATGTATGGATTACATACACAGTCTTTTTAAAATTGAAAGTCCAATTAAAATTCAAACCCCTTTGGCATGCTTTTCTTAGCTCCCATCTGCAAAATTTTTCCTTCTTCAACTCTCCTATATAGCACTTAATATTTATTTCTACAGTAATAATATATATATATTCTACTATAATTATTAATGTGTATTTCTTTTCTTTTATGTATCCTGAAAATGGCATCTAAACAAGACCTTTCTGTATGATAGGGACTGAATGTATTCATATGTGTATTTCTACATACTAACATAATATATGGTATTGATATGTTTTGATATATTATAACCTGCTAACAGTATTTGTTTACCATAGCATAGATAACTGATAAAAAATGGATTGAGTAACTACACTGAACAGTGGTTGGATGAATGGATGTATATTTTTTACTACTGTAACATTGATGCTTAAATTTTTATAATTTGAGTGATAATGCCCACATTCACTGAAATATGTTGAAAATTATCTCAGGAAAGTAAAAAAAGATTAATTTATGTATGGCTCATTTCATTTTTTCTTTTGGCACAAAGACCAAAAATACACAAAGACCAAAATACATGAAATACCAGTTAAAGCGTAATTCTCAAAGTTAAAAAGAGTGTTTGCTTTAGGAATTTAAAGAAGTGTCTCATGTAAAATATTGTTAGGTGTTTAATTATTAATTATATGAACTTTACCACATCATTATATAATTACCTTCTAAATTAGCTAAATTGAAAACCTCTGGAAAGGTATTCACCATTCTAGATATCATCAAGAACATTCATGATTTATGGAAGAAGGTCAAAATATCTCAACATTGACAGGAGTTTCAAAGAAGTGGGAACGATTTTCAGAGAACACAAAAAAGAGAGAACATACCTATTAATGATTATGGTATAGTAGGTTCCAACTCCATGGATGA
>PVKV010025487.1:19567-29703 GCA_004027835.1 Alouatta palliata | reverse complement strand
TCCTTTTTTCTTTTCATTTCTGTTTTATTTTATTTCTTCTCCTCCTTCCTCCGCCTCTTCTTCTTTTTCTTTTTGGTGTGGTTAAGCTCTATGGGATCTTGTAGTTCTGACCTTTCCCCCATAATCCGAAGGGCAAGTATTATTCACCCTTGTTACAATTACAAATTATCTCAGTTTTTGATATCCCTAGATTTCGTAGACAGGAAAGCTATTCGTGTACTTGGTTACATAAAATATTTTGATTCTCATGCCAAATAAATTCTTACAACTCAGCACAAAAGCCAGTTAACAATCTACACTATATAGTGGGTGAATTTGTGGTATGTAAATTCTCTCTTAAGAAGGTTGTTTTTAAAAAGCCAATGGCAGGAGTTTTTTTCTCAATAAATGTTGACCTTTACTTTTCAAAATAGAACCTGTTTTGAAACTCATTTTGAAACCCATTTACATAGAAATAATGCCTATACAAGGCCTTTTTTTTTTTTTAGGATAGAAAACAGGATAAAAGTGCATAGCATAAACAGCAAACACCCTCTTTTGTTCCCTACCTCAGTCCCATTCTTCGGTGGAGAACAGTGTTTCCTTCTAGAGAGGTTTATTTTACAAGCACAGATATGTGTATCCTTTCTGGTATGTAATATGTGATCATACTACGTGTATATACTCTGCCCCACTGTGGTTTCACTTTATATCTGGAATATATTTCACATGAAGATGGACAAATCCTTTTCATTCTGTTTTTGTAGACATGTGTTTTCAGAATCTAGTATGATTTGTTTAACCAGTTGCCCTTAATGGACATTGAGATTATTTCCAGCTGGGTTTTGTTTGTTTGTTTGTATATTTAAAAACGACTGTCATTTAAGTGGAAAAAAAAAAAAGCCCAGTGTTTTTAGTTTGCCTCTTGGAGTTCTTTGGTTCAGTACCCAGCATCTCTGATGCATTACTACTTTTCTTTATTTCTTTTTTCTTTCTTTTTTTTTTTTTTAATCCCCACCCTCTACTTTTCTTTCTTTCTTCTCTAACATCTTAAAAAATGATGAAGTGTCTTGTGGTAATTAAACTTCTTCAGAAGGTTAAGTTAGGCCCAGCGCGGTGGCTCACACCTGTGATCTCAGCACTTTGGAAGGCCGAGGTGGGCGGATCACTTGAACTAAGCAGTTCCAGACCAGCTTGGGCAACATAGTGAAACTCTGTTTCTATAAAAAATTCAAAAACGATTAGCCCGGTGTGGTAGCAGGTGCTTGTGGTCCTAGCTACTTGGGAGGCTGAGGTGGGAGAATCGCTTGAACCTGGGAGGTGGAGGTTGCTGTGAACCCAGATCACAATGCTGCACTACAGCTTGAGCAAGACCCAATCTCAAAAAAAAAAAAAAAAAAATGAAAAAAAGTTGTTTGACTTGCTTGCTAAATGTTGTTAATGCAACATACTGAAGTAGTTAGGTAACAGTAAACAGTCCCAGATACTGTTACTGGTTGAGTCAGGTTAACCAAAGTACAAGACAGTAGGCCTGGCTTGGTGGCTCATGCCTGTAATCCCAGCACTTTGGGAGGCTGAGGCAGGCAGATCACTTGAGGTCAGGAGTTCAAGACCAGCCTAGGCAACATGGTGAAACCTTCATCTCTACCAAAAATACAAAAAATTAGCCAGGCACAGTGGCTCGCACGTGTGGTCCCAGCTACTCAGGAGGCTGCGGTTGGGAGTATCACTTGAGACCGGGAGGTTGTAGTGAGCCAAGATTGCACCACTGCACTCCAAGCTGGGTGACAGAGATCTTGTCTCAAAAGAAAAAAAAATAAAGCATATTTATTATAAAAGAAGAAAATTGTGTCTATGTCATGCAAATATAAAAAAGAGAAATTAAGATCCCTCATAATTCTGCCTTGCCACACAGAGATAATTATAATTAACCCTTAGGTGCATTTTCTTTCATTCTTTTTTTTTTCTTTCTCTTTTTTATCTCTGTTGCATTTGCATTTGCAAAATAGTTATATTCTAAAAACAAATTGTCATATGCTAAATGATGTTACTTTTGTATTCTCATTTATAGTGAGTGTGTTCACACATCATTAAACAGTCTTAAAAACGATGTTTAGGCTGGGCACGGTGGCTCATGCCTGTAATCCCAGCACTTTGGGAGGCTGAGGCAGCCAGAGCACGAGAGGTCAGGAATTTGAGACCAGCCTGGCCAACATGGCAAAACCTTGTCTCTACTAAAAATACAAAAATTAGCCAGGCTTGATGGCGGGCGCTTGTAATCCCAGCTACTCGGGAGGCGAAGGCAGGAGAATTGCTTGAACCCGGGAGGCGCAGGTTGCAGTGAGCCGAGATAGTGCCATTGCACTCCAGCCTGGGCTATAAGAGCAGAACTCTTTCTCAAAAAAAATAAAGATGTTTAATTTTATCAAAGTTGCATAGTTATTAAACATTTTCCTGTTATTGGACATGTACGTTGTTAACCATTGTTGGTAATAAATACTGTTAACCTTTCACAGAAACATTTGGCACATCTTTGCTTATTTCCTTCAAATAAATTCCTAGTACAGAATTTCTATAAATGTGGTACTATCAAATAATACAACAGAAGGATTATGCCAATTTACTTTTCAGCCATTGTTTCATGAGGGTGCTATATGTTATAGCCCATGGCTGTATTTTATAGCTAAGGTTTAAAGTAATCCCAGGAGATATGATAAGGACTCTGGAAACATTAGGCCACCCATTGACAGTAGCAAAGCTGGAATAACTTTAGATCATCACTGAACCTTTGAGTCAGGGAACTTGAGTCTGACCTTTAGACATTTAGTACAGTCCTCTCTTTTATTTTATTTTTTTGACATGGAGTCCCACTCTGTTGCCTTAGGCTAGAGTGCAGTGGTGCCATCTCGGCTCACTGCAACCTCCCACTCCTGGGTTCAAGCGATTCTCTTGCTTCAGCCTCCCAACTCAAGTAGCTGGGACTACACCACTGTGGCTGGTTAATTTTTGTATTTTTAGTAGAGACGGGGTTTCACCATGTTGGCAGGCTGGTCTCAAACTCCTGATCTCAGGTGATCCACCTGCCTCAGCCTCCCAAAATCAGGCCTCTCTTTTAAAGATGAGGAGACTGAGTTCAGGAGAGGTTAAAGAACTTGCTCGATAGTAAACAGCATTTATTGAGGGATTAGGGTGAAAACATAGATTTCCTTGTGTGCTAATTAAATACTCTATGCAGTATTTCCCACATTGAGATTGATGATATAGACATGAATAGATATTTTAGGTAGGAAAAAACTTTTTAATCTATCTATTTCAAAGTAGATTTGAAACAACCAAATAGACACAAAACTAGCACACCAAAGCTGTATTTCATGACAATTGTAGCTATTAATTTTTAAAGCTAAGTCCCTATAAAGAACTATGTAGTAAAGAAAACACTATAGTGAATAGTAGTTCAACTATGGTAGAAATTGTGAGGTTGACGTGTGGTTGCTCAGTCTGAGAAACTGATTTTTTTTAACTGTTGAGTTGTAAGAATTCTTTTTATGTATTTATTTATTTATTATTATTTTTTAGAGTTGGAGTCTTGCTCTCTTGCCCAGGCTGGAGTGCAGTGGCATGATCTTGGCTCACTGCAACCTCCACCTCCCAGGTTCAAGCGATTCTCCTGTCTCAGTTTCCTGAGTAGCTGGGACTACAGGCGTGTGCCACCAAGCCTGGCTAATTTTTTTTATTTTTAGTAGAGACAGGGTTTCACCATGTTGGGCAGGCTGGTCTTGAACTCCTGACCTCAGGTGATCTTCCCGCCTCAGCTTTCCAAAGTGCTGGGATTACAGGCGTGAGCCACCGCGCCCAGCTCTATGTGTATATTCTTGTACTGGGATTTCATAGTCTTGATTGCAGTTTTGAAATACAAATGTGCATCTTCCAACTTTGTGCTTTTTTTCCAAGATTGTTTTAACTGTTTTCTGTTCCTAGCATTTCCAAGATTTTTAGGATCCGCTTGTCAGTTTCTGCAAAGACACCAGTGAAGATTTTGATAAGATTGCGTTGAATCTGTAGATTATTTTCAGAGAGTATTGCCATCTTAACAGTATTAACTCTTAGGCCAGGTGCAGTAGCTCACACTTGTAATCTCAGCACTTTGGGAGGCTGAGGTGGGAGGACAGCTTGAGCCCAGGAGTTTGAGACCAGCCTGGGCAATATAGCAAGACCACATCTCTACAGAAAAAAATTAGCCAGGCATGGTGGTTTGTGCCTGTAGTTTCAGCTACTTGGAAGGCTGAGGTGGGAGGATTGGCTGAGCCTAGGAGATCAAGATTGCAGTGAGCTATGATCAAGTCACTGCACTCCAGCCTGGGTGAGAGAATGAAATCCTGTCTCAAAAAACAAAAACAACTCTTAAAAGGTATGAATATGAGATGTCTTTTCATTTAATTAGATCTTCTTTGTTTTAACAATACTGTAGTTTTCAGATGAAAAGTTATGTACTTCTTTTTAAAAAATGTATTGCTACTTTTCTTATTCTTTTTATGCAACTATAAATGGAGGCCGGGCATGGTGTCTCATGGCTGTAATCTCAGCACTTTGGGAGGCTAAGGGGGATCACTGGAGCCCAGGAGTTCAAGACCAGCCTGGGCAACATGGCAAAACACTGTCTCTACAAAAAATACAAAAATTAGCCAGGCACAGTACACACCTGTAGTTCCACCTACTCGGGAGGCTGAGGCAGGAGGATCTCTTGAGACTGAGAAGTCAAGGCTGCAGTGAGCCATGTTCATGCTGCTGCACTCCAGCCTGGGTGACAAAGCAGGACCTTGTCTCAAAAAATAATAAAATAAAATAAATCGAATCATTTTCTTAGTTTCATCTTCAGATTTTTTAATTACTAGATTTTTGTATATTGATCCTGTACTTGGCAACATCGCTGGACTCATTTTTTTTATTTTTTATTTTTGAGACAGAGTCTTGCTCTGCCACCCAGTCTGGAGTGGCGTGATCTCGGCTCACTGCAACCTCTGCCTCCTGGGCAAGTTCAAGCGATTCTTCTACCTCAGCCTCCCTAGTAGCTGAGGTTACAGGTACGTGCCACCGTGCCTGGCTAATTTTTGCATTTTTAGTAGAGACACGGTTTTACCATGTTGGCCAGGCTGGTCTCAAACTCCTGTCCACAAGTGATTCGCCCGCCTCAGCCTCCCAAAGTGTTGGGGATTACAGGCATGAGCCATCGCACCCAGCCAAATGGACTCATTTATTAGTTCCAACAGTTTTTTAGTGGATTCCTTAGGATTTTCTATGTAGAAGATTATGTCATCTGCAAGTAGACATAGTTTTACTTCTTTTTTTCTGGATGCTTTTTATTTCTTTTTCTGGACTAATTGCCTTCGCTATAATCTCTAATATTACATAGAAGCGGCAAGGGCAGAGAAACTTTTCTCAAGGCTATTCATATACAGATGCAATTAAGTACTTTATTAACCCCATCCTTTAACCCATCTGTTGCAGCTGGTTGGGGATTTAGAAGAGGGCTTGGCCTGACGGGTGAGAGGTGAGGGGAACGGCTAATAACAATTATTTTGGGACTTGGCTCTAGAGAACTGCACGTTTTTATAATTTTTTTCCAAATGCTGTTGATGAGGTTGAGGCTCTCCTCCCCAGAGCAGTGGTCAAACGCCTGGAGACACAGAGGTTCACACATTAAGTATAAGGCTGTTTTAGTTACTCCTGAGCTCTACATCTGCCAAGCCCTCTTCTAAGAGCAGTCTGCAAATCCAGCAGCACACCTGCCACATGGCAGCCCCTGTCCATGCAATTACTGTTCTTAGTTAAAAATCTAAAGTTTCTACAGTGGCGACTTCATAAGTAAATAATAAATCTTTGTTGAATGAAAGAAAAAAAAAAATCTAAAGTTTCATGAATTTGACAATTTAGAATCTGTTTTGAGGTCAGAATGATAATTCATTCCAAAGTGTTAGGAAAATGTTTATATATACCTTGATCCTTTAATCTGACATCTGGGAATTTATTCATTGGAAATAATTCCAAAGAGAAAAAAAAAAAAAAAAAAGCAAAGTCAAAAAAAAAAGAGTCTTTGGTGATGAGGAAAAATGAAGACTAATTTATACAATTTAAATGTCCAGCAGTACTATTGTAATAAAGTGTATTTTTATATATTTATTTCTAAATATCTCATGTAGATATTTATAGTGGACTATATGTATTTATTAAATAATACTAAGTGACAGAACGTAAAGTTGTAGGTATGCAGATTACAATAGTATTACAGTTCTGAATGTATAACAATAGTTTGGTAAAGGAACATGAGGCAATTAAAATACTGTTGCATAAGAGTGACATATAGTTGTAGGTAATATTATTAAATTGTTCATAAACCCTTTTCCAGAGTTGTTTTGTTAATAAAAATGTAATATAATCATAATGCTAATCTGGTTAAAAATTGAATTGTGTCATGATAGCAGCGCCTGTTTTACAGGATTGGAAAAGTCCCCACAATAACAGGATAGCAGGCATTTAAACTGAATCATTTCAAAATAATGATAATTTCAAATTCTTATTTTAAAAGAAAATAATTTTAGCTATTTCATAGTTTTTTTCTGGTAGAAAACACAGAAAAATACATATATATTTTTAAAAACACTCATAAACCTATCACACAGAGATGACTACAATTAACTTATTGGTGTATGCCTTTGCAGTATTTTTTTCTGTCTGTATATTTACATTTATGTATTTTTCCATAATGAAGAATATGAAGTTTAGATTATTTTGTAACTTTTGTTTTTTGTTTCTTTGTTGTTTTTGTTTTTGTTTTTGAGACAGAGTCTCGCTCTGTTGCTCAGGCTGGAGTGCAATGGCACAATCTCTGCTCACTGCGACCTCTGTCTCTAGGGTTCAAGCGTTTCCCCCACCTCAGCCTCCCAAGTAATTGGGATTACAGGCACCCGCCATCATGCCCAGTTAATTTTTGTATTTCTGTAGAGACGGGGTTTCACCATGTTGGCCGGGCTAGTCTTGAACTCCTGACCTCAGGTGACCCACCTGCCTCAGCCTTCCAAAGTCCTGGGATTACAGGCATGAGCCACTGTGCCCAGCCGTAACCTTTGTTTTTATCAGAAAAGTTGATGATGCATATTTTCATATGAGTATGCCATTCAGACTTCCCCTTTAGGCAACTTGTTCCGAGGTGCCTGGAATGGGATAAAACAAATGCACTTACTGATTTTCCCCCTTCTGCTGTAGAAATTGGTGTGTTAGCCAAGGCTTTCATTGACCAAGGGAAACTCATCCCAGATGATGTCATGACTCGGCTGGCCCTTCATGAACTGAAAAATCTCACCCAGTACAACTGGCTTTTGGATGGTAAGTAGAGTGTCATGAGCATATCACCTGCCAAAAATAAAGAGTGCTGGCAGGAGAATGAGCATTTCATGGGCTTTGGACAGACGTCAAGGATGGTGGATGGGGGTGCTTGGGACTATCCTGAAGCTAGTCATCTTCTTCTCTGGGACCAGTTCTGTATCCAAATGGAAAGAGGAAAGTGAATTGCATGATTTCTAAGCTCCTTTCAGATGTAGCTTTAGCTCATTTCCCTTTCTTTGAGAATATTCTGTGATACGGGAGGATCACCACAGAAGAAGCAAGACCCAAGAGTAATCTACAATAACCTGTAAACTTTCCCGAGCCAGAGGTATGGCAGAATCCTCGAGTGTAGGTTGATTTTTAGTTTTGTTAATATAGAGAGGACACAACAGAGATTTGTTTTAGTTGAGTCCTGAGCTCTCACTAAAACTGGGATGAACTTGGGATAAGCCTTTTCTTCAAGATCTGAATCATAATATCCTTTTTTGGAAGAGGATAACTAATCTAGTCTTGCTGCTTACATACTTTTCTCTCTTACTCCACCCTAGTACCCCACCTTCTCGCACAGGCACACATGCAGTCAGCTGCCCTCACCAATCCCTGCAGCCCTGACTTGCTTACTTTGTCTAAGAAGTGGGGAGGCCGAGGTGGGGGGGATCACGAGGTCAGCAGTTTGAGAGTAGCCTGACCAACATGGTAAAACCCTATCTCTACTAAAAATACAAAAATTAGCTGGGTGTGGTGGCGTGGGCCTGTAAACCCAGCTACTCAGGAGGCTGGGGCAGGAGAATCGCTGGAACCCAGGACGCAGAGGTCGAGGTGAGCTGAGATATCACCAGTGCACTCCAGCCTGGGCTACAGAGCGAGACTCCGTCTCAAAAAAAAGGGTTCTGAAGTCCTTGTCTTTATGGAAAGCACATGCTAGTAGAAGACAAGTAGCAAGCAAGTAAACAAAAATGCGAGTAAGCACAGATATAAGTGCCAAGAGGTAATTTAGAAGTTGATGTGGGCCGGGGGTGGTGGCTCATGCCTGTAATTCCAGCACTCTGGGAGGCCGAGGTGAGCAGATTACCTGAGGTCAGGAGTTCAGGACCAGCCTGGCCAACATGGTGAAACCCTGTCTCTACTAAAAATACAAAAATGAGCTGGGCGTGATGGCTCACGCGTGTAATCCCAGCTACTCAGGAGGCTGAGACAGGGGAATCGCTTGAACCGAGGATGCCGAGGTTGCAGTGAGGCAAGATTGCTCCACTGCACTCCAGCCTGGTTGACAAAGTGCGACTCTGTCTCAGAAAAAAAAAGAAGTTGATGTGAACAGAGAGTAATGTAGTGGAGAGATAGGCACTTTTTTTTCTCTTTAATTGGGACAGTGTCTGGCTCTATTGCCCAGGCTAGAGCGCAGTGGTGCTATCTCATATCACTGCAACCTCTGCTTCCCCAGTTCAAGCGATTCCCATTTCTGAATGTATATGTGTATATATATATATTTTATTACTAATTACAGAAAAAATCCTAATAAATTAAAAGTAATTATTTCTAAAGGATGTGATCATTGAGGATTTTGAGCCTCTGTGTGATACATTTACATATTTCTTAATTTTTAAAAAGAAAAGGTATTTTTGCAATAGAATAATGACAAAATTGTCATTGTTGTCCCTCAGTAGCCTCAGGGGGATTGATTCCAAGACCCCTGCACCTACCTCCTGTGGTTACCAAAATCCATGCGTGCTCAAATTCCTTATATAAAATAGTGTAGTGTTTGCATGTAACCTATGCCTAGCCTAGCCTTCTGTGTACTTTAAATCATCTCCAGATTTCTTGTAATACCTAATACAATGTAATTGCTATATGAATAGTTGTTATAATATATTATTTAGGGAATAATGACAAGAAAACTAAGTCAGTACATGATCAGTACAGATGCCACTATCCATTTTTTTTCCTGAATATTTTCGATCTGAAGTTGGTTGAATACACAGATGTGGAACCCACAGATGCCACTATATTTGGTATAAGATGTGAGTTAAGTTTCTAGCTCCCCTCACCATGAGTAGTATCTAATATTGTTTTTATATATTTTGTATAATACACACACATACATACATATACCATGTTTTGCATTTTGCTTTTTCATTGAATAAATCTGTATTTAACACATAGATTTACCTCATGAAATAAAAAATGCATGGGCTTGCATTTTGTGTCTGTATCATAATTTAACTAATCTCCTACTAAGGAACATTTAGGTAAGACAGCTTGTGTTCAGATCCCACTTCCATCACTTTGCGAGCTTTGTGAGCTAAAGTAAGTTACCTAGCCTGACTGTGCCCCAGTTTCCTTATTCATAAAGTGGGAATAATAGTAGTAACTCTCCTAGGGTTGTTATGATGGTTAAAAGAAGTGATTCTTGTAAAACATTTAGCATACAGTACTTGGCATCTAGAAAGTGCTTGAGATTTAGCTGTTAAACTCCATTTGTGCTTGTTAAATGTACTAAATTGTTTTCACCAGGATCACTTACTTCAGTGTAAATTTTATAATAAATACTTTATTTATTTATTTTATTTTTTTATTTTTATTTTTTTTTGAGACGGAGTTTCACTCTTGTTACCCAGGCTGGAGTGCAATGGCGCGATCTCGGCTCACCGCAACCTCCGCCTCCTGGGTTCAAGCAGTTCTCCTGCCTCAGCCTCCCGAGTAGCTGGGACTACAGGCACGTGCCACCATGCCCAGCTAATTTTTGTATTTTTAGTAGAGACGGGGTTTCACCATGTTGA
>PVKV010025487.1:0-19467 GCA_004027835.1 Alouatta palliata | reverse complement strand
ACGCCCGGCCAATACTTTATTTTTTATTATATAAAATTGTATAGATAGAGATTTTGCCATCATAAGCTTTCTTTGGGGGCCATTATTTCTCCCAAATCCAGTTTTCCTGGGTATAGTTTTAGTCATTATCGTTGTTATCTTAGCACACTGTAAGGTCTAGGTCACTGGCAAATGTTTTCACATTTGATTGTTAACAAGAAAATGTAATTTTTCAGGCAATATTTTTAGCGCTAAAAAATTGTGCATGTGCAGTTTTAACCTTTGTCACTTTTTTTTTCTTTTTTTTTTTTTTAATTGGAGACAGTGTCTTGCTCTGTCACTGGGCTGGAGTGCAGTGGTGCCATCATGGCTTATTGCAACCTTGACCTCCTGGGCT
The DNA here is from genome assembly GCA_004027835.1 of Alouatta palliata. Taxonomy (NCBI): domain Eukaryota; kingdom Metazoa; phylum Chordata; class Mammalia; order Primates; family Atelidae; genus Alouatta; species Alouatta palliata. The sequence continues at coordinate 19,091 of PVKV010025487.1, read as the reverse complement.
CAGGCGATCCTCCTGCCTCAGCCTCCTGAGTAGCTGGGACCATAGGCATGTGCCACCACATGCTGCTAATGTTTTTCTTTTGTTATTTATAGAGAAGGAGTCTTGCTGTGTTGCCCAGCCTGGTGTCAAACTCCTGGGCTCAAGCAATCCTCCTGCTTTAGCCTCTCAAAGTGCTAGGATTACAGGGGTGAGCCACCACATCTGGCCTAAGTTTTATTGCTTTTGAAAATATATTATTTCTACCAATTTTAAATTTTTTTCTGGTATTCTGGACAAAATGTCCTTAGAAACAACATTGCAAAGTCAAACATTTTTGATCCAAATATTATTTTAAATTCTCAGATATGCTTCGGTATATTTCTGAATTCACTCGTCAGGTACATTTACCTCTCTATTTTTGAATCACATTGTTTAGCTACATCTGTTTACCTGTTAGGGTTTGTTCTTTTGCATTAACAGTTTTCCTTTAGCTGAACTTTAGTTTCATTTTGTCATATTTCAGAAACATGGAGTTTTTGTTTGTTCATTTGTTTGTTTGTTTTTGGGAAGGAGTCTTCCTCTGTCACCCAGGCTGGAGTGCAATGGCGTGATCTTAGCTCAAAGCAACCTCTGCCTCCTGGGTTCAGGCGATTCTCCCGCCCCAGCCTCCCAAGTAGCTGGGACTACAGGCACCCAGCATCATGCTAGGCTAATTTTTGTATTTTTGTAGAGATGGGGTTTCAACATGTTGGCCAGGCTAGTCTTGAACTCCTGATCTCAGGTGATCTGCCCACTTCAGCCTCCTCCCAAAATGCTGGGATTACAGGCTTGAGTCACCATGCCTGACCAGCCTCTGGAGTTTGAGCGAAGATAATGAGTTCAGTTTGAGTTCAAAGACAAGAAAAGGCCTGTGTCCCAGTTAGAGGTAGCAGGCAGGAGGAATTCTCCATTTTTCGGGTAAAGGTCAGCCTTTTGTTCTATTCAGGCCTTAAAATTGATTGGATAAGACTCACCCACATCAGAAAGGGCAATATACTTTACTCAGTCTGCCTATTTACATGATAATTTCATAACAAGAGCAGCCTGACAGATATGCCCAGAATAATATTTGCCAAATATCTGGGCACTCATGCCCTAGTCAAGTTGACAGTTGCCCTGCAGCTGTGATCGACCTGCCTGGTGAGCCTCATTCCTTTTGTTCAGATTGTCCAACATTAAGTCTTTTTCTTTCTTCTCTCTCTATCCCCGCCCCGTGTTTTCTTTCTTTTTTCTTTTTCTTTTTTACTTTATAAAGGTTTTCCAAGGACACTTCCACAGGCAGAAGCTCTAGATAGAGCTTATCAGATCGACACAGTGATTAACCTGAATGTGCCCTTTGAGGTCATTAAACAACGCCTTACTGCTCGCTGGATTCATCCTGCCAGTGGCCGAGTCTACAACATTGAATTCAACCCTCCCAAAACTGTGGTCAGTAATTGTTGTGGAACTGTCCTATGAGTCCTCTTGCCCTCACAGACATAAGTTTTTTGAACTTGGAAATCCTCTGCCTGACCAAAACTCCTGAGGGTATATTCTCAGGTTGCTTGGTATAGTTGAGTGATCTAGTCCACTGAGCTTGGTGCTAAAGGTGCCCCAGGAGCAACAGGGGTTTGTTACTCATTCAGAAATATTTGTTGATTTCCTACTCGGCCAAGGAGTGTGTTAGGAGTTGGGCTGACAGAGATTCATAACACCTTGGTTTATTTAGGACTTGCAGTTGAGATTCCCAGTTTATAGCTGAATCTCTTTGTATATATGTGAACTTACTTAGAGGCTGCTTAGAAAACTTTTTCCTCCAAGGCTAAAGTGACTAATAACTATGGAAATGAAACTGGCAATGAAACTGGCGTCTCCTGTTTCTGTTGGTGATGATCTGTCTTGAGGTTAGATTTCATTTATTTAAAAGTTAGCACATTTTTGTGCTTGGCACTTGCACAGAGATGTCTGTTTAAAAATAATTGAACTGCTTAAGAAAATATCCTTCAGAAATGTAATATCTGATACTAGTCTCTTCTAATCCTGTTTAGGGCATTGATGATCTGACTGGAGAGCCTCTCATTCAGCGTGAGGATGATAAACCAGAGACAGTTATCAAGAGACTAAAGGCTTATGAAGACCAAACAAAGCCAGTCCTGGAATATTACCAGTGAGTTTTTGCTTTTCCAAACTTCTCTTGCATAATGGTGCACTAAGTCTAGTTTTGATTTTCCTTACTCTACAGCTGAAATGCTAAAGTGCCAAAAGATCCAGTTCACATGGGCTTAAGTAATAAAAGAAATACATTAGCTTGTGTAACAGAAGTCCACAAGGTAGGCTGGGCCTCAGTCACACCTGGGTTTGACCATGTTGCCGTTCTCTTGGTTTTGCCTTCCTGTGTGTATTGGCTTTGTCCTTAGGCTTCCGGCTTGGTAGCAGACATCTGGAGGAATAGCCAGGGTTTCCTCTTTCCTGAAGGCTGAGGGGTAACCTTTTCCCCAGTGAATAGAGCCCAAAGCCTCACTCAGATGGAGCTAATTTGAACAGTCCCTGCAGTTAGGGAATGCCTGGCACTGTTACAGGCTTGGGTTACTGCCCATTGCAGAACCAGTCATTGGGGTGGGAAGGATTATACTGATTATACTGACTAGTCCACATCCAGAGCTGGCGGTGGAACAGTCTCACCCAAACTCTGCTATGTACAGATATTGCTCAATTTATAATGAAATTATGTCCTGACAAATCCATTGTAATTTGAAATACCAAGCACCATAACTTAGACTGCTTTAAACATGCTCAGAACACTTAGATTAGCCTACAATTGGGTGAAATCATCTAACGCAAAGCCTGTTTTATAATAAAGTGTTGAATATCTCATGTAATTTACTGTATATTGTACTGAAACTACAAAGCAGAATGGTTGTACAGGTGCTCAAGGTACAATTTCTACTGAATGCATGTTGCTTTCACACCATCATAAACCTGAAAAATCCTGCCTTGAATCATTGTAAGCTAGGGATCATCAGTAGCGGAGGGAGGGCTGGAATGAATGCTGGGGAGGCAAATCTAATATCGCCCACCACATTTGCCAATACAGGATGCTGTGGTGTAGAAGAATCTCAGACGGCAGCTAATCCCTCAGACTATGTAATTGGCTAGCAGTCTTTAAAAGCTTGCTTTCTAACATTGTTTTGTCTGCAACACATATGGAAACTGTACTGAGTGAGTATTTGACTTAAGCTAAGAAACAGTCCAGTTTTCTTACTGAACCTTCCCTCTCCTTGCAGTGGATTGACTACCTCCCCTTTCATTCATTTGCTTATTGAATACCGATCCAGATCATAGCAGAACAGTATAACGGCAAAACACAGACTCTGCAGCCAGAATGCCTAAGTTCAAGTCCCACTCACCACCTTTGCCTTCACCTTCTGCTTAACCTCTGCCTGTTTTTTCCTCTGTAAATTGGGGAAGAGAGTGAAGGGCTGAAAGATTAGTATGTGTGACTCTTAGAACTATGCTTGACACATAGAAAGCACTATAGAAATGTTAGCTATTGTTACTGTTGTTGTAGTAGAGTATGTATGCAGTAAAAATCTGAAGGAATACTTTCCAAACTATTATTTTTTATTTATGTATTTTTAGAGACAGAGTCTCACCCTGTTACCCAGGCTGGAATATAGTAGTTCTATCATAGTTCATTGCAGCCTTGAACTCCTGGGCTCAAGCAATCCTCCTGTCTCAGCCTTCCAAGTAGCCAGGAATACAGGCCTGTGCCACCACACCTGGCCAATTTAAAAAACATTTTTTAGAGATGAGGCTGTTGCCTCACGGGCTGGTCTCAAATTCCTGGCTTCAAACAAGCCTCCTGCCTCAGCCTCCCAAAGCATTGGGATTACAAGTATGAGCCACTATGCCTGGCCTTTCAAACTATCTTAACTGTTTTTGGAGCATAAAATTACAAGGTTGGCAATCCACTTTTTATAGTAGCCATTACTGTTAATTTTGTCATTTGTTTAATGAGGCTGGTTCTGAAACTTACCATCTCTTTTGCCCTTGGGTGAGTTATTTAACCTCTATGCCACAAATTCCTTATTTGTAAAATCAATCAATATTAACTAGTATCTACTTTATAGGGTTGTTAAAGGAATGAAGTGTTAGAATTCACTGAGGGTGGTTGGCAAAATATTAAGGGAAATATTAAGGAAAGTTATAAGACTATAGTCTCAAAGGCTGAAAGGTTTGAGATTATAGTCTTATCACTTTTCCTAATATTTCCCTTAATATTTTGCCAACCACCCTGAGTGAATCTTAACTATTAAGTGAAAGATCCTAGAAAGTCTTACAACAGCCCTGATGGCTATTAAATCATTCGTTGTCAGCAATTATTGTTTACTCTCTTGACACTGTGCTAGGCCCTTGGTCCACACAGACAATTAGACCCAGTCCCTGTCAGGTCCCAAGAAGCTCTGTATGTGGGTGAGGTGGGGGGCTGGATAGGCAGTATTTATCATATAATGTGAAATATGCTTATATTAACTAGGAACCTAATTCACAGCTTAAGCAAAAGGGGAATTTATTGGTAATGTAACTAAAAAGTCAAAAGTAGGTGGCTGGGTCCAGGTGTTGAAAACACCCTCATGAGGCCTCAGTCTCTCAGCTCCATTGTGCTGTGTTGGCTTCAGTCTCAGTTGTGCTCTCCCTGTGTGGCAGCCCCTCAACTTTTCAGTTTACCTCCGACTAGTCAGGAACCCCAGAAGAAAAGAGCCTCTTTTGCCAGCAAAAGTCTTGGGATTGGCACCGATTAGCTCTGATCATGTCCATCCTTGAAGGTGCAGAGTGGGGACAGTCTCTCCTGAACCTCGTGACTGAGTCTGGTGGAGTGGTTGTTTCCCAAAAGTAACCAGAAGGGAGAATGCATTATTGCTGGGCAGATAACACCAGCACTGTAAGGCTGTGAATAGATAATCCCCCAGTGCAGTCACCTACCAGGGGTTGTTGGGATTCGTTCTGTCAAAATATCAAAATATGGGAAGGGGCCTGGGACAGTGCCTCATGCCTGTAATCCCAGCACTTTGGGAGGCTAAGGCAGGAGGATTGAAGAGGCAGAAATTTCAAGATCAGCCTGGGCAACATGGTGAAACTCTGTCTCTACAAAACATGAAAAAGAAATTAGCCAGGCATGGTGGCATATGGCTATAGTCCCAACTACTTGGGAGGCTGAGGCAAAAGGATTGCTTGGACACAGCAGGTTGAGGCTGCAGTGAGTTATGATTGCACCACTGCAGTCCAACATGGGTGTCAGACTAAGACCTTGTCTCAAAAAAAAAAAAAAAAAATGTAGGAAAGGAAGTTGAGGAAGGCTGCAAAGATGAAGTGAATGACACAGGTCTCTATCTTAGGAGATACCTTAAAAGTCTTTCTAGGCTGCTTCTGGCTTTTGCTACCTCTTGCTGTTAATTCAAGCTTTTCTTTTCTTTTTTTTTTTAGAGACAGACTCTTACTCTGTCTCTTAGGCTGGAGTGCAGTGGTGCCAACTCAGCTCACTACAGCCTCCGCATCCCAGGTTCCAGCTATTCTTGTGCCTCAGCCTCCCTAGTAGCTGGGACTACAGGGGCGCGCCACCACACCTGGCTAATTTTTGTATTTTTAGTAGAGATGGGGTTTTGCCACGTTGGCCAGGCTAGTCTTGAACTCCTGACCTCAGGTGATCCACCCTCCTGGGCCTCCCAAAGTGCTGGGATTACAGACATGAGCCACCATGCCCGGCCTAATTCAAGCTTTTCATTCTCGGCTCCCACACATAGAACTAGAGCAAGACTTAACTAAAAACTGAAAGTTATATTTGCAAGAACGTCAGTAATAGCGTTATTATTTTAGTTTTTTTTTTTTAAGACAGAGTCTTGCTCTGTCACCCAGGCTGGAGTGCAGTGGCACTATCTCAGCTCACTGCAACCTCCGCCTCCCAAGTTCAAGCAATTCTCCGGCCTCAGCCTCCCAAGTAGCTGGGATTACAGGCTCATACCACCATGCCTGGCTAATTTTTTGTATTTTCAGTAGAAACTGGGTTTCGCCATGTTAGCCAGGATGGTCTTCATCTCCTGACCTCGTGATCTGCCTGCCTAGTCAGCACTGTTATTTAAAAATGCTGACAGTTGTATTGTTGGGTTTGTTTTGTTTTGTTTTGTTTTATAAAAAGCCTCTTAGCTGTGGGACATTATAGAGTAATTGGTCTATGTTTACAAACAACATGATGCCCTTACTCTTTGGAGGACCAATTGTTGAAACTGGTTCCATTTTATTACACAGAAATAAAAATGACAAATATTCATCCATGATTTAGGATTGAATAGGCGCCTGTAATTGTGCCCTCAGTAATTAACCCACTTGTGACATTGGCTTGATTTTTAAAGTGGCTCTTCAAGTGGCTTACAACAGTTAAGAAGCTTGCTCCCTTGAAAGCTATACCAGGTGCCTGTGAATTTAGAAGCAGATTTCTAAATTTCCCATCTTTGCATAATTTCTCATCTTTGCAGTGTTTCTTACCAAGAAAACAGTGGGTGTTATTTAAGTTAACTGTGGTAAATTTTATGAGGTATCAAGAAAGGAATGCTTTTGTCCTTAGTGAAACCCCTGAAAACCTAGTAAGAAGGGCTACAAAGGTATGAGGGATCCTGTTTTCACAGAAAATATTTCTGTGTAAAAATAAACCAGAGTTCTTAGGTTGCCCTTATGCACCCTTTAAACCAGTGTGTGTGTGTGTAGGTGGGCTAGAGGAGGGGTGTTAGCAAAAGGAATGCCAGAATCTCTGGAGGGAATCTATGTGGCTTTAAAAGCAACCCCAGGATTCTGATCCTCACTTCTCACTGTATTATCCACAGGAAACAGGAGTAAATAAAATATACTTTGGCTGCTGGTCTAGTGACAAGCTAGACAAATCTGCCTGGGGAGAAATGAAGACAGTCAATAGGAAACCCAATAAAACTAACGCTTTTATTCCCCTTTCTGTTAAAATTCAAAACAGTGGAATAGAGGAAAAAATAAATGTTGGCCTAGGCAAAAAGGAAGGATACTCAAGTATTAGAAAGTACCTTTTGCAAAGGAGTGAGCAGACAAAAAAAAAAAAAAAAAAAAAAGCTGACGGTTGTCCCAGTATCTTACAGTTTCTCTTCGGAAATATACTACCAACTTGGTGACTGGGGCTAAGCTACATTTCAAAGATGTGATTTTATCAGTAAAATAAGAAAATTTGAGCTTTGGAAAGGATTAAACGAACTATTATATGTAAAGCATGTAGCACAGCCTTTGACACACAGTGCATGCTCAATAAACTCAATACATGATAGGTGCTGTTATTATTTACTTAATTTTATTTATTTACTTTTTTGAGACAGAGTCTCCCTCTGTCGCCCAGGCTGGAGTGCTGTGGCGTGATCTTGGCTCACTGCAACCTCCGACTCCCTGGTTCAAGCAGTTCTCCTGCCTCAGCCTCCCAAGTAGCTGGGACTACAGTTACTTGAGATGTGCGCCACCATGCCAGCTAATTTTTATGTTTTTAGTAGAGATGGGGTTTCACCATGTTGGCCAGAATGTCTCGATCTCCTGACCTTGTGATCCGCCCGCCTTGGCCTCCCAAAGTGCTGGGATTACAGGCTTGAGCCACCGTGCCCGGCCTGGTGCTGTTACTTTTTTAAGCAGCCATTTCTGTAAGCCAAAGAGTACAACTGAAACTAAAATCTAAATTTTCCAATGCCCAGCCAAGTGCCTTTCTCTCCCGATTACACAGACCTCTACTTACCAAGACTGCTAAATCCACATCATCATTTACACAAAGCTTTGAAAGAGCTTATTAGGAAGACTCAGACCTGTGTTTGTTTTGTTTTTGTTTCATCTTCAGGAAAAAAGGGGTGTTGGAAACATTTTCTGGAACAGAAACCAACAAGATTTGGCCCTATGTATATGCTTTCCTACAAACTAAAGTTCCACAGACAAGCCAGAAAGCTTCAGTTACTCCATGAGGAGAAATGTGTGTAACTATTAATTGTAAGATGAGCAGACCTCCTAGTCCTCGCATTTAGAAGCTGCTTTTCCAGTATGTACAGATTCTTTGAAAATTATATTACTTTTATTTCTACTGATTTTATTCTGGATACTAAGAAAGTGCCAAATGAGTCAGATACAAGATTCATCCTTTGAAATCAACTAATGTGTTTTATTCAGTTATCCTCAAAAACATCAGTCATGTCTGAACTTTTAAAACATCTGTTAGAGCAAAATTAAAAGAGGATTTGGTAGTAATCTAACTTTTTGTTCGGTTAATAAGTGGTGAGTAAAGTTTCCATATTTTTCTGGAAAAGTTAAAAAAAGTTACATGTCATTTGGGGAAAATGTCAGAAATTTTTGCATAGAGTGATCCCAAAAAAGACATTTCTAGCATTTTGGAACATGGTGAGACACTATATAAAATTCCAGAAAGAAAGCAACTGGATTTACAGATTTGTTGTAAGACACAAATTCACTGCTGCCTTTACACTAAGAAATGTATATGCTAACCACATATGCTGTATTTATTTTCTTGTTAACCAAACTTTCAGTTTACTGAGAATTTTCAATTTGCTATAAAAATTTATCAATTCACATACAGAAAAATCTTACTTTAAGATGACTTGTTTCCTTTGAAAATAGATGTGTACTGAGGGTTATGATTTATGTCAGAAATTGACATTATAAGTCCTTGGACAAGCACCAAAGTTGAATGAATTTTCAACAAAATGTAATTAAAGTCTGTTTTCAGATATGACTCAGGTTAAGAAATGTGTTTTAGGATCTACTTGCCAGTTTCTCTTTTTTTTGATCCAAATGATTGATCTGCCCTGATAAAATAACAAGTTATGGTACCATCCCCACCCCTGCAAAAGAAAGAAAAAGAAAAAAGAGAAAACCCATGGCACTATGTAAATAAAGTAAGCATACTGTCATTAGTAAACAGATGAGGCATGCCTAGGAAAGGCTCCCTTGGCATAAATAGCAATCAATCATAATTAGTAAAAAGGTATGCCAATAAAAAGAATTTACATGATACGTTAACAGGAAAGTAAGTGAGTTTCCTGAAGGAGTTCTTTGTTCCTGATCAAAGAAATCAATACCTGTTCTCCAAGATGGTGGTGAAAAAAAAAAAAAATCAATACCTGTTAGCATTCACTACCACCTTATTTTAAGGAGAAAGAACTCTATTGGTGTCATCTGAGCAGCCATTTAAAAATTGGAATCTAAAGTGATTCCTTAGTGTGGCAACAAGGATGGTTGCTGATGTACTGTTTGGTCTGGTAGGAGAAGTTGGGCAATATGAGAGGTGGAGGAAAAGCTTGATTATGTCTTTGATGGCATATTTACTCTTACTTTACTTGGTGCCAAATCAAATGAAACAAGCCCTCGTACAAGCTGTTATTAATTACCTTTAAAAATCGGTTTTATTTTTTTCCAGGTACTTAAAATACAAGTGCCAGTAAGTGTTTCTTACGTATTTTTGGGGGGGAAATTTTTATTTTCTTTTTCTTCTGATACTTGAAAAATTCATCGATCTTTTAAGATGAACCAAGGTTTTTTAAAAAGAATTCTAGTAAACATTTCATTCTTTATAAAACTTTCTCTAATGTCTTATTTGAACGTTAATCTTATGTGCTTTCTAAAAATGTTGTGAACTACCAAACTTATGAATTATCACTAGGTTATCAGGCATACATTAGTCTTTATCAGAATAAAATGAATTTCCTAACTGTGGCTACTACTTTGTCATTGGTTCTTCACAGGGCCTGCTCCATCCACCTTCCTTTCTGCTGCCTGATGTCTCAGTGGCTTTTGAATGCATTCTCATAAATTTATTATTTTTTTTGAGACAGTTTTCCTCTTGTTGCCCAGGCTGAAGTGCCATGGTGAGATCTCTGCTCACCACAACCTCCACCTCCTGGGTTCAAGCAGTTCTCCTGCCTCAGCCTCCTAAGTAGCTGGAATTATAGTCATGTGCCACCATGCCCAGCTAATTTTTTTTTTTGTATTTTTAGTAGAGACAGGGTTTTCTCCATGTTAGTCAGGCTGGTCTCAGACTCCTGACCTCTGGTGATCTGTCTGCCTTGGCCTCCCAAAAGTGCTGGGATTAGAGGCATAAGCCACTGTCCCCGGCCCCTAATAAATGATCTTAAAACAGTCCATAGGCTCGTTTCAGTTTATGCAGTACTTTATTTCCTGCTATGGTAGCCATACCTGCCTTCATAATACCCTTAGGAGATCTGGAAATCAAAGTGAGCAGAGGAAGAACATGGCTATGAGAATTAAGACTCTTCTTTCCTGTGACCATTCCCTCCGCACTCCCAAAACACTTAGCCCAAAGTTTTGCATATACATTCATTACTTTGGGAATGAATATGACTGTAATACAACTGTTTTATTTTTTTGAGACAGGGCCTCACTCTGTTGCCCATACTGGAGTGCAGTGAGTGGCATAATTGGATCACTGTAACCTTGAACTCTTGGGCTCAAGCAATTCTTCCACCTCAGCCTTCCAAGTAGCTGGAACTACAGGCGTGCACTACCATGCCTGGCCAATTTCATTTTTTGTAGAGATGGGGTCTTGATATGTTGTCCAGGCTAGTCTCCTGGCCTCAAACAATCTTCCCTATTCAGCCTCCCAAGTGTTGGGATTCCAAGTATGAGGCACTGTTCTCAACACAAAAAAATAATTCTGTAATGATCATCATTAAGATTTATGTACCACATGGAAATACATGTATGGAGCTGACTGCCATGGCTAGGAGAAACTACTATGCTTTAAAAGTCAGTGAGAACAGCACCTCAACTCATTTATTTTATAGAGTAAAAGTTATTTTGCTATACCTTTTGTAAGCAGAGTGTACTGTGGGAAATGCAAACTGGCAGTTGTTAGCACCATCCAGAAGTTTTCTTTCAGTTCTGAGTTCCATTTGAAATAGCTTAAATACTGGCTCAAATTTCTAAACCCCACCTGGTGGATACTTTTCCCCCAGCTATATATAATCGCATTCTAACAAGATATTTTGGATCCTTACAACTTGTGACAAAACTGCCCTATACCAACAACAAATCATTTTAATTATAGATCTCAAATTATGTTAAATTTCTATACTTGCAACCAACCACAAGAATTTGTATTTAGAACATATTGTGTCTTCTCATTGACAAAAGTATATCCTCAGACCCTGATAAACTGTAGAAATAGCTTTCCTATCTTTGCGGTTAGAGATTATCATCTTGGAAGTTATGGTTAAACAATTTTAAAACAGTTAAGTCTAGCTGTGCTTAAAGCTTCTGGTAAAAGCCAATATGCTTTGTAGAGTCCTTATCCCCCTCTCCTGCTTTTTGTTCTTAGCTCACTAAATACTAAACACTGAGTTTTTCCATATACAGTATTGAATAAACTGTCATGCCAAAGTATAAATCAGTCCAGCAGTGTGTCATATTTTTCTAAAAGATTCCAAGTTAAATGTCTGAAGTGTAAATAACATGAAGAATCATGCTGTTAACTATGTGAAAGATGTGGGAATTTTAAAAAATCATTTTCTATATTAGAGAAGATGAAACAAGTCTAATTCTTCAAAGCTTATGAGAATGGTTGCAGTTCATATTAGAAGGTAAACAATCCATATGGAACTTATATTCATCTTTGTATTCCCCTCCCCTGACCCCGCTGGCTCACATAGTAAGCAAATACTTTTCAGATAAATCAATTTCTCAGAACTATGCAATTGTATATAAATGACCATTACAGAGAAATGGTTGGATAGGATTTGAGGGTTTCATTAAAAGTATAATGTTTAATATAGTGGCAAAATTGAAATGGAAAGCCTAATCTCAACCCAGACAAGTACCATAGTTTTGACCCACATGAATTTAAGAACTGAAATATATGACTTTTAGAAAAGCAAGCCTATGTTTTGTTCTCCTCTGAAAATATCCCAAGGTTAACTTCAGGATCACTTTACCTAAACCTACAATCAACTTTTTTCTTCCTGTAAGAAAGTCTACTTACGAAAACAGATGCATGTTTTTTGGGGAGCATGTTCATTTTTATTTTCATTTTGAGATGAAGTCTCGCTCTGTCACCAGGCTGAAGTGCAGTGGTACGATCTTGCTTCACCGCAACCTGCGCCTCCCTGGTTGAAGCAATTCTCCTGCCTCGGCCTCCCAAGTAGCTGGGACTACAGGCGCATGCCACCACATCCAGCTAATTTTTGTATTTTTAGTAGAGACGTGGTTTCACCATCTTGGCCAGGATGGTCTCGATCTCCTGACCTCATGATCTGCCTGCCTCAGCCCGCAAAATGCTGGGATTACAGGCATGAGCCACTGCACCCGGCTATTCATTCATTTTTAAAAGGGTAATATGCCAGTCTGAAAGAAGAGGAGGAAAAGCCCATTAATGGTATAACTGGAAGAGAATGTTACCCATCTACCTAAGAGAAAACATTTTAAGTCAATATTGTCTCCACTACCACTGAAAAAAATGACACTGAGTTAACAGAAAATAAATGGACAGCTATTTGATTAAAAAAATTTTTTATTTGAAGATTAATTGTATCAAGTGAAACAAGAATCTTTGATGATACTTTGATGTAAAAAATGTTTCATTCATGTGTTTGTATTTCCCATGGTTTCGTTTGTTTAGGGTAAATTTTCCAACCTGAAATATAAATTATCCCTTTGCTTAGTATACTCTCATTATTTCTTAAGAAACAAACAAAAAAAAAGGACATTTCATTTGGTAGGAATTAGTTTTTAATACCAAAGCAAAATAAAAAGGATGTCAATTGACTGTTTCTAGTACTAAAGTACGGCTATGTAATTTATAGTCTTTAAGTGCAAATTATGGCATCAGTCAGTGGTTCCCAAAACAAACCCAATCATACTTTCATACTCAAAACACAGTATTTTCTTTTGCAAGTAAAAATATATAAATCAAGTTTCAAAGAACATCTTTTCAGTAATTCCTGTTTTAGAAACAAAACCCCTCAAGAATAGTTTACTCAGTTTTTGATACTTTCTCTCCCACCAGTCTTCGCTCATTAAATACCTCTAACTTAAGGCAAAATGAAATTTAAAACAATTTGAATGCTTACAGGCAAATCCTGGGCAAGAAGGGAAAGTAATAGTTCAAGTAACATTTCTGTGAAACTGGGAATATGGCTCTTGTGTCTGCCCATTCTGTCAATTTGGTAGGAAGGGAAAAACAAGAGCTTGCTTCAGAACAGAATAAAAAGAAAAAAATGTCTATGACTAGGTCATGGGTTAAAAACAAAGTACAGGCTGACAAATACTACTATATAAATTAGTCAAATATTTTATTATAGAGTACATAAAGCACAAAAAGACTTTATTCTGAAAACCAGGAAGATTGTGATGTTACAGAAGTAAGATTCAATAATTCCAGTCCATTTCTAGGGTACTAAGTGCCTGATCACCTCAATTAAAACAAGATACAAATGAGGCCAAGGTCACAAGTCTGATCACCTTATGGGTCCCTTAGCACTATTTGGTTTTTCAAGTTGAGACATGTATTCCCAATCCCAGTTAGCCACCTTCCAAGTGTTTGCTACTAGTCTTAATGGGTACTTAGCCAAAGATTACACCCAAATATAACTAAAGCTTATGTTTAAGTCGTAAGATTAATCTTTCAAGCATAAGGATAACATAATTAGCATTGTTACCTAATTCTAAATAAACTAAATCATCAAATATCCTGCCATAATTGAAATGACTTACAGAGGAAGTAGTAAAGCTTGGAAGCATTCTATGGTAACTGAGCTGAAAAAGGGGAAATGCCAAATGTTGTAAATGCTATCATTATTGATAAGTCACCAAATTCTCACAAATAGGTAATTGGCAGCTCAAGGCAGTTAGCACTACAAGATTTTTAAAAAATCATTTTTAAGAGTCCTTTTTAAAAGGGCTACTAGAAAAAACAAACCAAAAAAAAAAAATAATAAAACTAAAAGGCTACATCAGAGTGAAACAAACCTCAAATTTAAAAATCAGATTATTCCTGTTTGTTCTTAAAAGCCATTAGTATTCTTTTAAAACTTACTCCCTGAGAGATCTCAGACTATGTTAAGAAATTAAGAGTGAGCTTGACGTTATTCTTCTTAAAAAAGAAAATCTGTATTAGCTCATCACTTTGATATTACTAAAACGCTTAATAAAGTTAGCAGACTAAAATCAAATTCTAAGGAATTCAGTTTTGAGAATCATTTGAGGGTAAATGTAGTGTCCACATCAAATTTGTATTATAGTCAAGGATTTAACTGATGGTGCCGAAAGTCAAGTATTTAAGAGTTAAGACTTTTAATAATTGTACCCCCCAACTTTAGTAAAGTCGATTACCAACTACTGATTTATTGCTTTTAATGTGATGAAACACCAGATTTGACAGCTAAATTAGCAGTGGGATACAGGTACACTTTTATCTTCAATAATTTTTGTAGAATAGGACATGTACATATCCCTATAAAAAGAGACTGTAGCAGATGCCTCCCAGAATCAACCAGTTCTTGTAAACATTGCATTTGTGCAGATTTTCATACTCTTGATTCCAAAATTGAGAACAGTAAGATTAAAGGCAAATTTAGTAGCCACAAAAAGTCCAGTTTGACCTCCTGCAACATATGGTACCACTCCTCTCTTCAGAACAAAACAAAACAAAAAACCTAGCAGCACATTAAAAAAAATTTACAAAACGTTTCAGTACTCTTTCCCTCCCATCAAAAAATGAACAAAAATAAAGTGCAGCACCCATAAAAGTGTCAAGAAAATAGCCAAGTTCTTCCTTTCTTGTAACAAAATAGCACTTGGCCTCAGCAGTCTTAACCAAATTATACAGTGTCCATCATTTTGGGTTCATCATCTTCTTTGTGTACCACTGAGTTTAAGCTGCAGAGAGCTGTATTGATAGAATACTGAAGATAATCTGGATTCTGGGGAAAAAGAAAAGGTGGATCGGAGGAGAAAATGCATTATAACCAATTTTTTCATAGTATATACATACATACATACATATTCAATTTCACAGTCCAATTTCTCTGCAGTGTAGCAGAGTAGTAGGGAAGAAGATGGAGTCAGACTTGGGCTGAAACCCAAGAAAATAAAGAAAAAAATAGGATGCTCTCACCTAAGAGATGTGATAAAAGAATGATACATGTGAAAAACAGAATTGTTAACAAGTATGACCTTTTTTCTCCATTTAACAAAACCATACATTATTTAATCATACAAGGCAAGGCTACAACTTCCATGTGATTATATATACACAGCTACTGATAATTTAAATACGGTTTGAAGCCAGCGATGCATTTTTAAGATTATCATTTAATTACAATAGTAAATACTAAAAATGCAAATCATCTGAATAAAAAAGATTCATTTACTGGGTGAAAATTATGGATATCTTCAGGGTCTATTTTATTTTCCCAAAAGTTAAAACAAAGTCAGTGAGAAATCTGTATGTACTCTTTTGAGAAGTATTTAGACCCTTATTTTTTAAACTGAGAATAAAATATCAGGTTGTATTACACTATGACTAAAGGTATAGCCCTTAAGACCCAGAACTTTAGAAAATTTTTCCCCAAGAATTCCAATTTTGTCTACTCAACTGTTCTGAATATCTGCTAGTTACTTAAGACTTTTACCACTTGTATTACTAGTTTTATTTATATTTATTTTATTTAATAAACACCAATGAGTAAAATAGTCCAAACAGGAGAGATGCCTTAAACCTCACCATCCAATAGGAGGTTGGGAGACAGAATTTTCTAAACATCCTCCTAAGAAAGTACAACACTTCATGAGATTCCTTTATTGTAAAAGTCAGAAAGCTAGCTGGAGTTTGGATGATTCCCAATCAGGTCTTTATAAAGGAAGTAGCAGAGACAACTGACTGAGGTCCGGGACACTCACACTGGGCCTCCGCTTTAATCCTGCCTCTATTTAGTAAAGCAATCCTCAAGGAGAAAAAAATTCACAATTTGGTAAAATTAAAAGCTAGCCTATAGGATAAACCTAAAGTAACTGATGTTATATCTACATCCGAGAAGACTTGGATTAGACCTCTCAAAAAACTAAGAATAATGAATGGTATTTGGCTTATTTGACAAGATTACTGTCAATTATATATAAAAAAAGGAATTAAAAGCTAAATAGTTATCCACACTTAAGCTTTATCCAAAATGATCAATATTCTTGTTATCTTGTCCCATTCTCCAAAAAAAACAGCCTTAAGACCTTTTTCTGACAATCCAAGCCTAATTCTCTGTAAGCTCACTGGAACAGAGCTTATAATTAATTACTCTATTAAGACTGGGCTCCAGTTTTCCGTGACACAGTTTTGAATAAGAGAATTAGCTGAGGAGATTCTCCATAACTCATCCACCCATCTTCCTAAGAACTATAAGATACTATCATACAGAGACTTTCAAAAATAAGGAATCGATATACCCAACCTAACCTATACTTAAATTTCATTAACTGTCCCATATTTTCATCTAGTAACATTCTCAACACATATGATTCAACAGTCTGTGGTATAGGTGAACAAGTAGTGAAGTAGAATAGAAATCCAAAAGTAGAACATTAATCACTTATTGTATTGACTTCAGGCAAATTACTTAATTTCCATGACTTTCAGTTTACTCATCTATAAAAATGAAATAAACATGAATCATAGGAAAACTGAGAAGATTAAATAATATGTGCGAAAGTGCTTTGTAACCTATAAACTGATATAAAAATGGGATGTCATTATTATGGTAAGATTTTTCTTCCAAACCTCTGAACTGATGATTTGGTCCCTCAAGTAGCCTCTTTATTTCCTTCAACTAGTCAATGATCCTTTCTGCACATGTAGCATCTGACTGAAATTTTATCCAGCTCTTGTATCCTTCCGAAGGACTACACCAGGATGCTCAAATTACTCACCAAGAGAAACTGGTCTCCCACCATGAGGAGATTAGCCCAGCTTAATTAAATCTGAATAACCCTGATAATATCAGCAATCCAAAAGTGTCAGAGTTGTATAATCCTAGTCCGCCTATGACTCTAAGGGATGCCTAGTATCTGATATCAGTTGCTATCTAATATGTGTAACAAGGACTTACTTCTCTCAAACCAGAGGCAATTTCTTGATAATATAGACCTAAGATACTATAATGAGTACCTTTTCTTCTTATGTTTAGAATTAGTTACACCCTTTCAAAGTCTCTTTTTTTTTTTCCCATGCATTATGTGACATTTTAATTGCAGGAGGTTTATATATTGGATTTCACAGTGACTTTGTCACACAATTCCCCTGGAAAAACTACTTCCCTGTGGGCTACTTCTCAGGAACTGAAGAGAAAAATAATCACTGACATAAAATTAAGAGATAATCTGTAGGAAATTTGTAGGGGGAATATTCCTTACATGTCTAACTAAGGGGGAACATTACTAATTATTTAAAAATCAGACATTTATTATTTCCATCCTTGAGAATTTTTTTTTTCCAGGCAGCCTCTAGAGCCAGAGTAGGCTCAGAGACTCCTGAGAATAATATTTTTGAGTGAGGTAAATATGATCAATTACTTCCCTTAAAGGGCATACACTACATGTAATTGGAATGGCAAAATTACAGTGACATAAGGTCGGGTCACTGAAAATCTCAATTTTTAGCACTTAGGAGGTTTAAAACTAAATATAGGACTCTCCTCACATTGTCTTTTGAATAGACTGTCATTCTTACAATGTAGACAACAGATTAAACTGGCTAAAGCTGGTCCTAAAATCTTGGAGCCTGGAAATGAAAGATGACTGGGCTCTATTAAAGTGCTACTGGTAAAATCAAATGGATAGGAATTATCTAATAACTTAAATCCTAACTAAATGCTAGTTGTAATCCTAACTAGAATCAACAGACCAGTGGTCTGATGACCTCTCCTTTTTGATGTAAATTGTTTCATGTTGCCTATGACATGGTTTTATCTTGATCAAACCATTGAAGACTTTGAAGAGGCTCAAACATTTGGCCAATATTACCAGATACAATATTATCAGCTACATTAATGTGTTCTAAAAATGTCACCTCTTGCGGATAATACCAACACTCAACAAGAAAATACTAAATAAACGTAAGCAACAGATCACACTGGTTCCACCTGCATGTCCACTTTGAAGCTAATTCATCCTAAAAAATTCAACATGGCATAGTTCTAACTCAGAATGAGATTTTTAAATTTGAGACAGTCTCACTCTGTCACCAGGCTGGAGTGCAGAGGTACAATTTCAGCTCACTACAACCTCTAACTCCCTGATTCAAGCAATTACCTGCCTCAGCTTCCCCAGTAGCTGGGATCACCATGCCCATCTAATTTTTATATTTTTAGTAGAGCTGGGGTTTCACCATGTTGGCCAGGATGGTCTCGATCTTCTGACCTCGTGATCTGCCCGCCTTGGCCTCCCAAAGTGCTGGGATTACAGGCGTAAGCCACTGCGCCCGGCCTAGAATGAGATATTTTAAGGAAGAGCCATCTTGAAGAGTTTATGATTGAGATGATCAATAGCTAACATTTGTTCTTAAGAATGGTTAGGTACAACTAATCACTACTACATTAAAAGGAGAGGAAATCTGGTATCTCTTAAAATACTTAAGAGGTGAGATTCAGTGCCAAAACATGGCATGAAGTAAGATTCAACAGTTATCTTCTGAGGCAGGAATATTTAAAATGGTAACACATTTTTTTTTTTTTTTTTTTTTTTTTTTTTACAGTCCAGAGGTCTTTTATTTTTTTTAAAGCCTATTATGCCATGAATTCATAGGGAATAGGTTCCAGCAGCTCAGGCTCCTTCCCACTGGTCCTCACAAAGTGTGCTTCTCTGGGTGGAGCAGGCTGGCGCTTCAGTTGAACCCAGGTACCTTTCTCTTTGGCTTCTTTCTTTTTCTGATCATTTTCCTTCACACGTTTTAGGAAGCTATCTCGGCTCTTAGAGTGCTTGATGTGCTCAATACGCACGTTAATTCTCTTGGCAAGAATCTTGCCCTTAACTTGTTT
>PVKV010025486.1:6307-29705 GCA_004027835.1 Alouatta palliata | reverse complement strand
AGCAATTCTCCTGCCTCAGCCTCCCGAGTAGCTGGGACTACAGGCACGTGCCACCATGCCCAGCTAATTTTTGTATTTTTAGTAGAGACGGGGTTTCACCATGTTGACCAGGATGGTCTCGATCTCTTGACCTCGTGATCCACCTGCCTCGGCCTCCCAAAGTGCTGGGATTACAGGCGTGAGCCACCGCGCCCGGCGGTTTTTTTTTTTTTTTTTTTGAGACAGAGTCTGGCTTTGTCACCCAGGCCTGAGTGCACTGGCCTGATCTCTGCGCACTGCCCCCTCTGCCTCCTTTGTTGAAGCAATTCTCCTGCCTGAGCCTTCAGTGTAGCTGGGATTACAAGCGCCCACCACCACGTCCAGCTAATGTTTTTGTATTTTTTAGTAGAGACGGGGTTTTACCGTGTTGTCCAGGCTGGTCTCGAACTCCTGACCTCAGGTGATCCACCCACCTCAGCCTCTAAAACTGCTGAGATTCCAGGCATGAGCTACCATTGCACCCAGCTGTGCCTGGCTAATTTTTTTTTTTTTTTTTTTACAGAGTCTTGCTCTGTCACCCAGGCTGGATTACAGTGGTGTGACCTTGGCTCACTGCAACCTCTGCCTCCTGGGTTCAAGTCATTCTCCTGCCTCAGCCTCCTGCGTAACTGGGATTACAGGCACCCGCCACCACGCCTGGCTCATTTTTGTATTTTTAGTAGAGACGGGGTTTCACCACGTTGGCCAGGCTGGTCTCTAACTCCCAACCTCAAGCGAGGTTTAAAGGGTCGTAAGAAGAAAAATCGCAGAATATGTAACACAGACTTTAGACAAAGCCTGAAATAGTTACTCATCCGGCCCTTTGTGAAGTTTGCAGACCCCTGGTCTAGGCCACTGCCTTGTCCCTTTGCTCTGCTGTGTGACATCACACCTGGTGCACACCTGCTCTGAGCTTCTCAGAAACGGCAGCTCTTCAGTTCCATGTCTTGGTATCAAGGGCATGGAGGCTGTGCTCTGCCCAAAGGACTTAGTTCCAAAGCACCTGTGTGTAGAAAAGGAATGACGTGGAGGCACACACGTCGTCTCAGCCCTTTGAGAGGCCAAGGTGGGTGGGTCACTTGAGGTCAAGAGTTTGAGACCAGCCTGACCAACAAGGCGAAACCCCGTCTCTACAAAAAATAAAACAATTGGCCGGGTGCGGTGGCTCATGGCTGTAATCCCAGCACTTTGGGAGGCCAAGGCCGGTAGATGACCAGGGTCAGGAGATCAACACCATCTTTCTCAACATGGTGAAACCCCGTCTCTACTAAAATACAAAAAAATGTAGCCGGGCATGGTGGCGCACCTTTAGTCCTAGCTACTTAGGAGGCTGAGGCAGGGGCATTGCTTGGACCTGGGTAGTGGAGGATGCTGTGAGCCGAGGTCGTGCCACTGCACTACAGCCTGGGCAACAGAGCAAGACTCTGTCTCACTATAATGAAATAGAAATAAATAAATTAGCCAGGCGTGATAGCACCCACCTGCAGTCACAGCTACTCAGGAGGCTGAGGCAGGAGGATCCCTTGAATGCAGGAGGCGGAGGCTGCACTGAGCCCACATCCTGCTATTGCACTCTTGCAGCCTGGGCGAGAGATCAAAAGTCTGCCTCAAAAAAAAAAAAAAAGAAAATGAGTCACTTAGTGGCAGAGTCCTGCTCTCCCATTCGTGACTCTGCCCCCTCCTTGCCCACACCCCCATCTGGGGGGACTGTGCCTCACCCTGCCTTTTTCCCTCTCCCCCTTCCCTTGGCAGTCTAAGGAATCATCCTCCGTGCTGAGCTGTGACATCTCCAGGAATAACAAATACATCGTGACAGGCTCGGGGGACAAGAAGGCCACCGTGTACGAGGTGGTCTACTGAGACGCCCCACGTTCCTGCACCCGAAGTCCATGCTCCTAGGGGAAGCAGGAGGACAGGCACCCCAGCAGGCGTCTCCCCGCCCTTGCCTGTGAGCCGTTAGTACCATCTGCTCTCTGGCCAGCGGGTTTACCTCTGCTGCATGTGGGGGCCCGTGGGGCAGGGGGCCTTGGGGGAAATAAATGTATTTATCACATCCTTATTTCTCCCTTGGGTTGGGGGACCAGGGATCATTGCTTCCCTTGGCCATTGGTGCTGGGAGGAGGCCGGGTCCTGGTGATGGGATCGTACATAGCGAGAATTCATTCTGCAGGCTATTGAGAGGTGCCTGCATGTGGTGTGAAAGCCCTCTCCTTCGAGACAGACAAGCTGGGTTGGGCAGGATGGTGGAGATTCTCAAGTGTGACAAGGAGACCCCGTGGCTCAGGTTGAACACATTTATTTCTTGCTCACACAGGCTACAGGGCTGTACTCCAGCTAGTCACTCAGGCCTCCAGGTGGAGGTTATTTTTTCTTTTTTTTTGAGATGGAGTCTCACTCCATTGCCCAGGCTGGAATGTAACGGTGCCATCTCACCTCACTCAAGCTCTGCCTCCTGGGTTCAAGTGATTCTCCTGCCTCAGCTTCCCCAGTAGCTGGGATTTAAGAATATCACCACACCCAGCTAATTTTCTTATTTTTGAGCAGAGATGGGGTTTCACCATGTTGGCCAGGCTGGTCTCGAACTCCTGACCTCAAATGATCTGCCTGCCTCGGCCTCCCAAAGAGCTGGGATTACAGACGTGAGCCACCGTGTCCAGCCAGGAATTTTTTAAAGACAGGGTCTCGCTCTGTTGCCCAGCCTGGAGTGCCGTGGCATAAGCATAGCTCCCCTCAACCTCCTGAGCTCCAGTAATCCTGCCACTTCAGCCTCCCAAGTAACAGGGACTATAGACACACACCACCCCCGTTCCTGATTAACTTATTTTTTGTAGAGATGGGGTCTCACTACGTTGACCAGGCTGGTCTCAAACTCCTGGGAACAAATGATCCACCCACATTGACCTCCTAAAGTGCTGGGTTTACAGGCAGGAGTCACTACCTTGCTGACACTTTTTTTTTTTTTTAAAGACAGGGTCTTGCTCTCGCCCAGGCTGGAGTGCAGTGGTCCAGTGTCAGCTCACTGCAATCTGCAAGCCTCCTGGGTCCAAGCGATTCTCCTGTCTCCGCCGCCCCAGTAGCTGGGATTACAGGCACCCACCACCATGCACGGCTACTTTCTGTATTTTTAGTAGAGATGGGGTTTCACCCTTTTCATCAGGCTTGTCTTGATCAACTGACCTCAGGTGATCCATCCTTCTTGGCCTCCCAAAGTGCTGGGATTACAGGTGAGAGTCACCATGCCCAGTCCCAAGACTGTCTTAAAAAAATTATCCTGGGCTGGGCGTGGCGGCTCACACCTATAATCCCAGCACTTTGGGAGGCTGAGGCGAGTGGACCACCTGATGTCAGGAGTTTGAGACCAGCCTGGCCGACAGGGTGAAACCCTGTCTCTACTAAAAATACAAGAATAAGCTGTACATGGTGGCAGGTGCCTGAAATCACAGCTACTCAGGAGTCTGAGGCAGGAGAATCGCTTGAACCATGGCGGTGGAGGGTGAGCTGAGATGGCACCATTGCACTCCAGCCCGGGGGACAGGAGTGAGACTTTGATGTAAAAAAACAAACCCCCAAGATTCAGCCTAAGTACAAGGGGTACGGGGAGGAAAGGGCAGGCCACACAGCTATTCAGTGTAGCTCCACACTGCCTATGGGACGCTGACGATTTATACGAGCCCAGCTCATGGTGAAGGGCTGAGCTAACGTTACTGCCCAGCAGAGGGGAGGGAGAAGCCGAGCGCTGATGCATGAGAAACGGCCCCTGGGAGCACCAAGCGAAGACTGCTTGGGAGAAGGGAATGGCAGGTTTGATGTCTCAGAGGCAAGGGGGTGCTTGGCCTGGGGGTCACCCAAAAGACAGCCGGGTTCCACAGAGTGAGGCTTGCAGATGAAGCTTCAGCGGGGATCAGGCATGGTGGGGGTAGTCGGACCTGTGTTCTGGAAACTGAAGTGGGTTCCCACGTGCAGCATGGGTTAGGGCCAGTGCCAGAGCTCACATCTGTCATCCCAGCACTTTGGGAGGCCGAGGCAGGAGGATTGCTTAAGCCCGGGAGGTCCAGACCAGCCTATGCAATATAGTGAGATCCCATCTCTAAAAAAAAAAAAAATTAAAAAAACGTTTAAGGCAGCATAATTTGGGTGGAGCACAGATGCCAGTGGGAACGTCTAGAAGGACATGGGAGGGTTCCTGCTGAGAACACAAGGTGTGCTCTGGCGGACATTTCTGGAGATACCGCAGGAAAGGGCTAATTATCTGAATTAAGGAACCTGTTGACATCTGGACCCCTTCCTAGCTTGGAAAAAGGCAGAGTGGGCAAGTGGTGTTTCCAGAGCCCTAATTAGGGTGGGAAGAAGGCCTGCGAGTAAAGCTACTGGAAACTCGTGTCAACCTTAGCACTGTGGACAGCAGGACGGGACTGTTCCCTAGGGTGGGGCCGTCCTGGGCACCACAGGGTGGTGAGCAGTGTCTGTCCCCACCCACTCCATGCCAGGGGCACCCTGTAAGTTGTGCCAACTGGAAATGCCCCCAGCCATCGCCTAGAGTCCCCTGAGGGCAGTCACTCCATGGGAGACTCACTGGTTAAATGGGACGTGTCTCGGGAAGGACTACTTACATGGTTCCTGGGATCACACCTGACACATCGCACAGGATTGGAGCCGCTCCAGGTGGCAGAAACGTGTACCTCCACTCCCCCAGTAGGGGAGTCTGTGGCTGTGACTAGACTCCTAGCTTACGGGTATGAGCCACGGTGCCCGGCCTACAAAGAATTTTTTTTTTGAGATGGAGTCGAGCTCTGTTGACAGGCTGGAGTGCAGTGGCACGATCTTGGCTCACCGCAACCTCCACCTCCTGGGTTCAAGATTCTCCTGCCTCAGCCTCCTGAGTAGCTGGGATTACAGGCACCTACCACCTGGCCAAGCTAGTTTTTGTGTTTTTAATAGAGATGGGGTTTCACCATGCTGGCCAGAATGGTCTCAATCTCCTGACCTCGTGATCCACCCACCTCAGCCTCCCTAAGTGCCGGGGTTACAGGTGTGAGCCACCGCACTTGGCCTGCAAAGAATGTTTCTCATGAGCCCCCTGTTTGGAGCATCAGTGAGACTTAGGGCCATTACTCTGGGATTATTAAATCCCAGAAGATGCAAGCGGCTCAGAGGACCGGGCACTGTGGCTCTGGCTTGTGATCCCAGCACTTTGGGAGGGTGAGGTGCAAGGATCCCTTAAAAGAGTTTGAGACCAGCCTGGGCAACCCAAGACCCCGTCTCTACTCAAAATTTTGTTACCTCTGTTAATTTGAGATGGAGTCTCCGTCGCCCAGGCTGGGGTGCTGTGGCATGATTTCGGCTCACTGCAACCTCCGGCTGCTGGGTTGAAGCGATTCTCCTGCCTCAGCCTCCTGAGCACCTGGGCCGACAGGTGTGCACCACCATACCCAGCTACTTTTTGTGTTTTTAGTACACACAGGGTGTCACTGTGTGGCCCAGGCCGGTCTCTAACACCCGACCTCACATGATCGGTCTGCCTCGGCCTCCCGAAGTGCTGGGATTACAGGCGTGAGCCACCGTGCCCAGCATCTAAGAAGATGAGACCAGCCGGGCGTGGGGTGCACATCTGCCATCTCAGCTCAAGAGGCTGAGGCAGGAGGATGGAAAGGATGTGGTGAGTCTCAGTGGTGCCACTCCAGCCTGCGTGACAGAGGAAAAAAAAAAAACCAGCTAAGAGCAAAAAAAAAAAAAACAGCTAAGAACCACCAGGCTGAATAAAGTCCTTCCAAATTTCCACGAGATGAGGACGGGGAGGCCCCTTCCCCTTCAGAGGACAGGACGCATCCACTCTGCTTTTCCTGGATGCTTTATTACGCGTGACAGCAATCACTCTGCTCACCATGGAGGGGGATTTTTCAACACGGTAGACGACCCTTCCCCACCTCCCTCCACCATGACCACCGGGTTGGGGGAAGAAAAAGGCGGGGGACAGAGTGCCGTCGGATGACAGCCGCGAAGGCCCCTCAGTAGGTCATCTGGTACACGGAGGCGTGCTCCCTGAAGCCGGTGACGATGAGGCGGTTATTGGATGAGATGTCACAGCACATGACCGGGGACGCCTCGGGTACCTGGAGGGGAACCGTAGACGGTGAGGTGGGGAAGGGCTCACACACCCCTGGTCTTTACCTGTTAGCTCAAGCGTGAGGCATGGTCTCTTCCAAGAAGACAAGACAGGGTCTTGCTCTGTTGCCCAGGCTGGAGTGCAGTGGTGCAATCTCAGCTCACTGCAACCTCCAACTCCCGGGTTCAAGCAGTTCTCTGCCTCAGCCTCCCGAATAGCTGGGACTACAGGTACACGCCTGCACCCTCGGCTCATTTTTTGTATTTTAGTAGAGACGGGGTTTCACCGTGTTGCCCAGGCTGGTCTCGAACTCATGAGCTCCGGTAATCCGCCCACCTCGGCCTCCCCAAGTGCTGGGATTACAGGCGTGAGCCACCCTGCCCGGCCTTTTCTGAGTTTTTGTAGAGATGGAGTCTCACTGTCTTGGCCAGGCTGGTCTTGAAATCCTAACCTTAGCAAGGGATCCTCCTGCCTCAGCCTCCCAAAATGCTGGGATTACAGGGATAAGCAGCCATGCCTGGCTAATTTTTAATTTTTTTTTTGTAGAGACAGGGTCTTGCTGTGTTGCCCACGCTGGAAACATGGTTTTGGGGCCACCCCAAGGTCCCGCCCCTAGCCTACCCCGCAGTACCTGGAACACGTTTCTCCCCACTGGCATGCTGTAGACACCGAGGAAACCGTCCATCCCCACACTCGCCCACCACTGGCCTGGGAGGAATGAGGGTGCACACTCATGGGGACACCAGCCGCTGAAGGTGGTGGGAGGACCAGGCAGAGGAGGGGCAGGGCCCAGACACCCACCCCCTTCCCTCCCTCATACCCCCGGAGGAAAAGCCCCAAAATTGGTTTCTGCTACAGAACGGTGGTTGTTTGGGGGGTTTTTTGAGGCGCAATTTTGCTCTTGTTGCCCAGGCTGAGTGCAATGGCGCGATCTCAGCTCCCGAGTAGCTGGGATTACAGGCACGCGCCACCACGCCGGGCTAACTTTTGTATTTTCAGTAGAGACGGGGTTTCTCCATGTTAGTCAGGCTGGTCTCAAACTTCTGACCTCAGGTGATCCGCCCGCCTCGGCCTCCCAAAGTGCTGGGATTACAGGTGTGAGCCACCACGCCCGGCCTCCAGAAAGGTTTTGAGGTATCCTAGAGGGTTGGGTGGGGAGCTGGCACTGGATGGGGTCCTGTGGGAGGCTGGGGACTGCGGGGGAGTCCCCCCCACCTTCCACCAGCCACTTACCGAAGGGGGAGAACTTGACGCTCAGGATGACGCCCTCTTTCTGCCCCACCAGCTGCTGCCTCCCATCACTGGTGTTCTGTAGCCACTGCTGGCCGTTGGCCATGCCCAGCAGCAGCCAGTCCTCCTGGGGGCTGTGGGACAGGCTCATTATCTGGGTAATGAAAGGGCAGTGGGGAGGGAGGAAACTGGTTAGGTCCCAGCCTCGCCTAAAAGGCAGGCAGGAGAGTGGGGACCTATCCCAGAGGCCGAGTGCCAGACCCCTTCCTAGCTGCACAGCCCCAGGCCAAGTCACTTCGTTTCTGTGCCTCAGTTTGTTGGTCTGTAACATGGGCGCAGTCTTCCCTAGTTTGTACCCAGTATAGCATTTAAGTGTTTATTTTTTTGGGGACAGTCTCGCTCTGTCCCCAGGCTGGAGTGCAGTGGTGGGATCTCGGCTCACTGCAACCTCCCCTTCCCAGGTTCAAGAGATTCTCCTGCCTCAGTCTCCCCAGTAGCTGGGATTACAGGCATATGCCATCATGCCCAGCTATATTTTTTCTTTTTTCCTTTTTAATTGCAGATGGGGTTTCACCACATTGGCCAGGATGGTCCCAATCTTGATCTCGTGATCTGCCTGCCTTGGCCTCCCAAAGTGCTGGGATTACAGGCGTGAGCCACGACACCGGGCCAAGTGTTTCTTATTTAAACAGCAAGTAATTTTTTTTTTTTTTTTTTGAGATGGAGTCAGGCTCGGTCATCTAGGCTGGAGTACAGTGGCACAATCTCTGCTCACTGCAACCTCCACCTTCCAGGTTCAAGCGATTCTCCTGCCTCAGCCTCCTGAGTAGCTGGGACTACAGGTGCCCGCCACCACGCCCAGATAACGTTTGTATTTTCAGTAGAGATGGGGTTTCGCCATACTGGCCAGGATGGTCCGGATTTCCATCTGGTGATCTGCCTGCCTCAGTCTCCCCACGTGCTGGGTTTACAGGCATGAGCCACTGCACCTGGCCGACTGTTTTTTATGCAGCAAAGAATCCTTTTTTTTTTTTTTTTTTGGAGATGGAGTCATGCTCCGTGGCCCAGACTAGAGTGCAGTGGCGAGATCTCGGCTCATTGCAACCTCCACCTCCCAGGTACTAGCAATTCTTCTGCCTCAGCCTCCCGAGTAGCTGGGATTACAGGCATGCACTGGGATTGCAGGTGTGAGCCACTGTGCCTGGCCGACCTCATTTTCAAATCTAAGGATCAGAGGATGCCTAGCCAAGCAGACCCCATCCCGGCCTCCGCACCTGGGACTTGAATTGGTATTCCAGAGGTTTCGTGATACTCCTCTGATCCCAGCACCGCAGACAGGCATCCAGACCCCCAGTCCAGATGCTGTGACCTTTGACCGCGATGTCTTTCACTCCGTCAGGGTAACCCCTGAGGTCCCTGGCCAGAAGAGACATCAGGAGGCAGTCAGGCCAAGACTCTGAGGTTTGAGCCCCTGGAAACACTGGTCACTATATTTGGGCATTACAGGGACAGTACCACCACCCAACAATCTCTGCCTTCACAAAGCCTGTGTCAAAGTTGGCAGAAAATGGACACAGGATCCAGTGCCGGCCCCTCCCAGCCCCCAGCCTCCCTCCTCCGTCCACCTGGACCTCCCCGTGCCTCTCCCACCCTGAGTCCACCCGAGCTGTGAGGCGGGTCCACAGGAACCCCTTCAAGCAGGTGGCCTGCCATACTCTGTCAGCCATTGCGTTCCGCAAACGTTTACCAATAGGTATGTATCTATGTATCTATACAGCGTGAGATACTGTGCATGGCCTGTTCTGTATTTTTTTTAACTTATATATGTATTTTTTAAAGAAGGTGTTAAACAAAGAAAAAAAGGTGTAAAAAAAAAAAATAGGGACAGGGGCTGGGCACAGTAGCTCACGCTTGTAATCCCAGCACTGTCAGAGGCCGAGGTGGGTGGATCATGAGGTCAGGAGTTCGAGACCAGCCTGGCCAACATGGTGAAACCCCACCTCTACTAAAAACACAAAACTAGCCATCCTGGTGGCAGGCGCCTGTAATCCTAGCTACTTAGGAGGCCGAGTCAGGAGAACTGCTTGAACCGGGGAGGGGGAGGTTGCAGTGAGCTGAGAACGCACCATCGCACTCCAGCCTGGGCAACAGAGCCAGACTCTGTCTCAAAAAAAAAAAATAAATAAAAATAAATAAATAAAGAGATGGGTCTCATTATGTTACCTAGGTTGATCTCGAACTCCTGGCCTCAAGCAATACTCCCGTCTTCACCCCCAAAAGTGCTGGGTTTACATGTTTGAGCCACCACGCCTGGCATACTGTTTTGTATTTTTACAGCTCATTTCCTCAATTTCCCCTTCTAACAATCCTTTGAGTTTGGACCTGTCGCATCCTGTGTCCAGCTGAAGACACCAAGGCAGACAAAAAGTAAAATGCCCTGAACCGCAAGGAACGCCATCCAGCCTAGGTTGAAATCCCCACCTCCAACTTTCTCAAATGCAAGTTCAAGGCGGCAAGGGGTTTTGGCTGGAACAGTGCCGTACCCCAGGTTCAGGTGGCGGCAGGAAGGCGGGCAGAGGTGGCTAGGGGACCCTGGAAACAGGACGCTGCCCCGTCCCCTCACCCCAAACGCACCTGACCACGCTCTGATCCCGCAGGTCCCAGATCCTGACCACGCCATTGGTGAAGCCAGCGAAGGCCAGGTTGGCATCCAGGTCGGCGGCCAGGGTCTGGCAGTTGAGACCAGCACAGGGTAACTCCTCCTTCACGTGCAGGGAGGGCGCCACCAGGTCCCACACGCTCACGCTGGGCAGGTTGTAGCCCCCTGCGAACAGGCTCCTACTGTTTGAGGACAGCAGGCACGTGCGCAGGAAGGCCCCAGGGGTCTGTGATGGGCAGAGTCAGCGTGAGCTGTCGCTCCCGGTGGCATTCTGCCTGGACTGCTTTGCCCCATGAGGTCGAACTCCTATTCATCCTTTAGGGTCCTAGCTATTATGCCCCTTTTCCCTGGAAGCCTTCTCTCCACCATCTAGGCTCTCCCCAACTCAAACCCCCTGTTCCCAGAAGCCCTGAAACCCTGGAAGTTAAGGCCACCCTCACCTGTACAGGCAGGTGGCTCTCAGGGAACCTGTCTTCAGCCACCTGGCCTGTCAGGCTCCACACCTTGATGCTTTTCCTGCCACAGGTGAACACGTGCCGCGTGAAGCTGCTGACGGCCATGGCGACCACAAGTTCCCCGTGTACCAAAATCCGCATCTTCTCCATTTTGCACGGGACAGCGAGTCTCTGAGATTGCCCAGGCAAGGCATCCGGCCTCTTCCATGCGTCTTCAAAGTCCTCAGGGTCCCAGGATCTTGGGAGGGGAGGTCTCGGGGTAACTGGCCTGCCTGTGAGCTCCTTGGCACAGTGGGAACCACACATCAAGCCCTAGAGGGGCTTCATTCTTTTTCAGATGTTGGGGTCCCCCTCTCGGGCCTTGTTTTATCAGACTCCCCAAAAGTCCTGCTCACATTCATTCAAGTATTGTTCTTTTGCCACAGCCCTCCATGTATTTCTGTCTTCCTCCTGGACTGCTTTGCCCCACAAGGGAGAACTCCTATTCATCCTTTGGGGTCCTAGCTATTATGCCCCTTCCCAGAAAAGCTTTCTTTGCCCCATCTGGATTCTCCCAGCATGACTCCACAAGGTTGGGACAGTCTGCATCCAGTTCTAACATCCAGTTCTAACACACTCACACCCCACCCCCTTCTATGGAAATTTCTTCCCGAAAGGCCTTGAGCCCAGTGTTGGGGCAGAGATCCTGTGACCCTCCTCAACAATGCACTTCTCTACCCAGCCTCTCACAGCGGCTGTTGGATAGAGAGCAGAGCAGTGACGGGAAAGGGGGAAGAAAATCTCACACGTCTGGTCCCCTCTGTGTGCCTCGGAGAGAGGTACTGACGGGATGGAATTCCTGCTGCCCCTCACCCCGCCCAAAGCAAACAGTGCAGACACTTACATGGGCTGCAGAAATGGAGAGGCTCTTCTAGGAGGTTCCTGCAGGTAGTAGGGAGGGGGAGATCACAGCTGCTCCCATCCTCCCCACCCATCTGTGCCCACCTCCTCTACCCCATTTGGGCAGCCTTCACGCTGGGCTACCCGCTCAGGCCTGGGTCTCACCTGGACCGCACCCCAACTTGTGCTCCCTTCTCCGGGACCCTCAGGGGCGCTGGAGGAGATCTCAGGTGGCCTTGGGGCTAGTGGAGAGATAAGAGGGACTAAGCTGCATGCCTGCGATGGCACCCACGTGCAGGCTGCCCCCACCCAACCCCACCCCGGGAGTCGGCCCCTGCCCACGGCGATTACTTGAGCCATCATCAGCGGGACAAGGGTCTGTTCCTGGACTAGAGGATCCTGGCGCCTTGCTTTCCTGCCCGTGGGAAATGAGAGTCTCATCAGGCCTGCTGACCTGCCTGTTAGCACCAGAAAACCTCAGGGACTCCCGCGTAGCGTGGGGCTTGTCAGCTGCCTGGGGTCCCATCTCCTGCTCCAGGCAGAGTTCAGCGTAGAGAGTCCCGGAAGCCCTGAGCTGTGGGTCCTGGGGTGCTCCAGTATAGCCTCCTGGATCCCCCCGAGTCCCCCCTGGAGGGGACCCAAAGGGCAGGAGAGAAGCAAGGCAAATCCCACAGCAACCCCAGTGCCCTGACGTGGGGGAGGCCCAGTGCCGCCCGGAAGCCCACCCCTTTGGGAAGAGCCGAGGTTGTTTACTCACCAGGCCTCGTGCCTGCTCTGTCGCTGTGACAACGGAGAAGAGGAGGGGAACAGGGAGAGAGCGCCAGGGTCCATCACACAGCCCCTGGGACGGAGCCTGCAGCTGCCCCTTCCCCCCCACCCTCGGGGACACTCACGCCTGTCTCTGGACATCTCCTCATCACGGATGTGGGCGAAAATCTGCCAGAGTTTCTCGGTCAGAGCATCGTGCCAAAACCAAGCCTCCTTGTCCCACAACAGCTGGGTCTCTGGCTTGTCGTCAGCCCCTGAAGACTCCCGGAGCCAGCGGGAGGACCTGCTGGCCATGATGTCCTCAAAGCTGGACTTCTGCGGGATCCGGTCCTCCAAGCGCAGGGGCGTCCCAGGGCTGACTGGTTCAGCAGGGGACACCTGGCCCGGCAGGACCACGGTGGTGAGAGCCTTGAGGATGCACCCTTCACCCAGGCCTGTCCCCTGCCCTCCTCCAAGACCCAGAAACCCACCTCGTCCGAATGGAAACTCTGGAGCTGGCTGCAGCTCTCCACAATCTGTAAGAAGTTTCCTATCTAAAGAAAGGTTGGCAGCAAAACGGTTAAACATTGTTGCATTTAAGGGTTTCAACCCTACAGCAAAATTATCCCTACCTGTAAATGGGAGTGTATTTTTTTTTTTTTTTTTTTTTTTGAGACAGAGTCTCGCTCTGTCACCAGGCTGGAGTGCAGTGGCACAATCTCGGCTCACTGTAACCTCTGCCTCCCAGATTTAAGCGATTCCCCTGCCTCTGCCTCCTGAGTAGCTGGGACTACAGGTGCCCACCACGAAGCCCAGCTGATTTTTGTGTTTTTAGGAGAGACAGGGTTTCACCATGTTGGCCAGGCTGGTCTTGAACTCCTGACCTCAGGTGATCTGCCCGCCTCAGCCTCACAAAGTGCTGGGATCACAGGCGTGACCCACTGCACCCAGCCGCCTTCTACTTTTTTGGAGGTAACAAAAAAGTAAAAGTCTTTGCTCTGACGCTCAGACTGGAGTACAGTGGAATGATCACAGCTCACTGCAGCCTCAACCTCCCAGGCTCAAGCGATCCTCCCATCTCAGCCTCCCTAGTACCTGGGAGCTAATGCTCGGCTAATTTAAACACACTTTTCGTAGAAATGGGGGTCTCATCATGTTGCCTAGCCTGCTCGTGGATTCCTGGCCTTCAGCGACCCTCCCACCTCTGCCTACCAAAGTGCTGGGGTAACAGGTATAAGCCACCGCACCCACCTACCACATCTGGCACAGGTCATCTTTTTTATTTATTTATTTTTTTCCAGATGGAGACTCACTCTTTCGCCCCGGCTGGAGTGCAGTGGCACCATCTCAGCTCACTTCAACCTCCGCCTCCTGAGTTCAAGTCATTCCCCTGCCTCAGCCTCCCAAGCAGCTGGGATTACAGGAGCATGCCACCACACCTGGCTGATTTTTTTTTTTTTCTTTAGTAGAGTCTGGGTTTCACCACATTGGCCAGTTGGTCTTGAACTCCTGACCTCAGGTGATCCTCCCGCCTTGGCCTCCCAAAGTGCTGGGATTACAGGCCTGAGCCACTGGCCCTGGCCTCATATTTGTTTTTAAACAAACAAGGAAAACAGCAGCACAAGCCATGTGACCACTGCCAACCCCGAATGTAAACATAGTTTCCCAGTAAACAGAAGAAAGCCTAGACCCACACCACCCAGCACAAGTGTAACTAGAATCACTCTTATTAATAGAATAGTCACATATATGGAATGTCTAGTAGCCACGTTCAAAGTATAAACAAACTGGCCAGATACGGTGGCTCACCCCTGTAATCCCAGCACTTTGGGAGGCCGAGGGGGACCGATCACCTGAGGTTGGTCAGGAGTTCAAGACCAGCCTGGCCAACATGGCGAAACCCCGTCTCTACTAAAAATACAAAAATTAGGGAGGCGTGGTGGTGCGTGCCTGTGATCCCAGCTACTTGGGAGGCTGAGGCAGGAGAATCGCTTGAACCTGGGAGGCGGGGGTTGTAGTGAGCCGAGATTGTGCCACTGTGCTCCAGCCTGTGATCCATCAAAACAAAAAGGAAAAAAAACAAGCCAGCTGAGGGATCCTATCTCTAAATTTTTTCAACATACAGGCTTACCCGTCTGTTTCCTTAGTAGGATGGTGGAGGGAGGGGGTGGGAGGGGACCCTCCCCTGGAGCCCTGGCGGGGGTGATCCAGGCTGCTGCCTCCTGGGGCAGCCCATGATGGATTTCCCAGCGGAGCCCGCCCAGTGGCGGCAAAGCCCAGGGGAGCCCTCTCCAATTCACCCCGCCTCGTTAATGTGCAATTTACCGGCACTTTAATGTGCTCAGCATGAAAAGTGTGGCTCCCTTCTGCCTGCTGGCTGGCCCTCCCAGGGGAGGGTGGCAGGCGGGCTGGGGGAGGAGGGGGATTTTTAAAAGCACAGCAAGGAGGCTGGGAAAGCGCGGAACTGGAAGCAGGGGGCAGGAAAAGCAGGCCAGGCTGGGCCACCCCGTCCTGGGGCCTCGTGCAGTGGGGGCCGGGCAGGGACCCTCCTGGGTCCAGCTGCGGCTGAAGGGGCTCAGTGGGGCCCTCACCACCGTGTGCCCTGATGACTCACAGCTGTGGTCAGGTTCCTCCCAAAAACACATGCACAGTTATTCAGTCACCTCTCACCACTAAGCAGCCAGCGTTCCACACCTGGACTGTCCTAACTGGTTCCCCGGCTTCTGCCCTCATCCTCCTGCCCTCTCCCCAGTAGCCCGGGCCTGTCCTCTGCCTGCAGCCCTCCATGGCTCCCACCTCCTCTCCTCGGGGTTAAAGCCCAAGTTGGCCGGGCGAGGTGGCTCACGCCTGTAATCCAAGCACTTTGGAGGCCAAGGCGGGCGGATCACCTGAGGTCAGGAGTTCAAGACCAGCCTGACCAACATGGTGAAACCCTGTCTTTAAAAAAAAAAAAAAAAAAAGAAGCCCAAGTTATTCTTCCCTGAAGCCCACAAGACCCCAAGTGGCCTGGCCTGCCCCCTCCCACTCTGTTCCAGCCACACAGGCCTCTCTGTGCCTTTAGCACCAACATGACAGGCGCCAGGCTGCCCTAGGGCCTTGGCACGGGCTGTGACGTCTGCCTCAAATATCCCTCCCCTCCCAGACAGCCACACTTCCTCTCCCATGTCTTTCAAGCATGTGCTCAGATGTCACCTTCTAGAGAGCCTTCCCTGACCACCCTGAATGGCAACCCTCGCCCATCCTGGCCTCACTAGGCCCCTTGGGGCAGCTCCCCCGCCCCCAGGACCATCCCCCGGCTGCCTTGACCAGTCCTCACCCCTCACATTCCATCTACCAGGCTGCCCTCGCCCCAAGGCTGGGAAGCTCTGGGTTCTTCTTTGCTATATCCCTGGCTTCCACAATAGTATTTGGCAGGCAGGTGGCGGATAAATATCTGTTGAATGAATAACCATGTTTTCGTTGCTTTCTGACCCCCCTTCACCCTGTTCCCTCGGCTGCCCCCCCTCCTCCCAGGCCCTGGGCCCCTGCCAGTTACATCTGGCTCAGGCGGAAAATCCTGCCAGCACCCGGGAGAAAAGGCCAGGTGGCAGGGTACGAGCAGGCCCGGAAGACACATTTCAGCTTGGACCAGGCGCCCTGGGCTGGCAGGTGGGAGCCCGGGTGCCCCCTCCCCGTGCAGACCTTCCCCCCATCCCATGTGATATCTCTCTGCTTGAGTAAGGAGACAGGGAGAGGAACACAGCTGGCCGCCTGCCCCAGCGCCGGCTCTAACCGAAGCAGCTCACCTGCAGAGGGTCATCTCAGTGGTGCAGAGGCCCAGGGAGCGGGCAGAGCAGGACTCCCCCTCTCCTGGAAGAGGCTGAGACAGGCTGGAGCTGCACCCCAAAATTGGGGCCCTCCACTAGTATCATGGTGGATACCAAGTCAGGGCCCACCTCTCCTCTGCTGGCAGCCCTCCATGGCTCCCACCGCTCTCTGGGTCAAAGCCCAAGTCCTCCCCGTGGCCCACGAGGCTCTGCACAACCTGCTCCTCATCCCCCTCCTTGTCCTCACGGTGCCCTCCTTTTTTTTCCCCCCAGAGTCTGGCTCTGTCCCCCAGGCTACTGTGAAGCAGGGGCATGACCTCGGCTCACTGCAGCCTCCCCTTCTGGGGTTCAAGCGATTCTCCTGCCTCAGCCTCCCAAGTAGCTGGGAGTACAGGCGCCCTCCACCATGCCCGGCTAATTTTTGTATTTTTAGTACAGACGGGGTCTCACCACATGAGCCAGGATGGTCTCCAACTCCTGACCTTAAGTGATCCGCCCACCTCAGCCTCCCAAACTGCTGGGACTCCAGTTGTGAGCCACCATGCCCGGTACCCGCTCCGTCCATTCTCATGCCTTTCATGGAGGGACAGCTGCGCCCCTGAGCTCCTGGTCACCCACCTGCTTGTGATGTTCAGCTACATCCTGCTGGATCTTCTGCAGCTGGAAAGACAACAGGGATCCCATCACAAGGTGGTCCAGGTGTGAATGCTGTGTGACCCGGGGCAAGCTGCTCTACCTCTCTGGTCCCTACTCCACCCCCACCTTTAAAAATCTTTGTTTTGCCCTCGTTTTCCATTTTACTTTCACACTACACTGATGTATGGTCCCTTCTTTCTTCAGAGTCTGGCTCTATCACCCAGGCTGGAGTGCAGTGGTACAATCTAGGCTCACTGCAACCTCCGCCTCTCAGGCTGAAGCGATTCTCCTGCCTCAGCCTCCTGAGTAGCAGAGATCACAGGCGTGCGCCACCACGCCCGGATAATGTTTGTATTTTTAGTAGACACGGGGTCTCTACTACGTTGGCCAGGCTGGTCTCGAACTCCTGACCTCAGGTGATCCACCCGCCTCGGCCTCCTAAAGTGCTGGGATCAGCAGTCTTTCTAGGGCTCTCGGGGGGCAGGACCAGAACTGCCGTCTCGGCTTGTCCCAGCGCCGCCCTCCTTGGCTGGGGCTGCCTAGTTCTGGCTCACCGAACAGTAAATGCTCTCCAGCTCCACAGCAAAACAAGGAGAAAACCTGCGGGGGAAGGAGGAGAGGCTGGGAGACCTGTGGCTATAGGACCCCTTCCTCAGAGTGAGCCACGCCCTGAACCCCTGGGGAGGATCTTAATGAAGTTGTAAGCCAGTGGCTTGTGGAGCCAAATTTAAGGCAGTGTCCAGAACTTCAGTAAGATTTTAATGCAGCAGCTTCTTTCTTCTGTGTTGTTTTTCGAGGCAGTGTCTCACTCTGTTGCCTAGACTGAAGTACAGCGGTGCGATCTCGGCTCACTGCGACCTCCCGCCTCCCGGGTTCAAGCGATTCTCCTGCCTCAGCCTCCTGAGTAGCTGGGATCACAGGTGCCCGCCACCACGCCCAGCTAATTTTTGTATTTTTAGTAGAGACGGGGTTTCACCATGTTGGCCAGGCTGGTCTTCAAGTCCTGACCTGGTGATCCGCCCACCTTGGCCTCCTGAAGTGCTGGGATTACAGGCGTGAGCCACAGCGCACAGCCACTTCTTTTTTTTTGAAACAATCTCACCCTGTTGGCCAGGCTAAGGTTCAGTGGTACAATCACGGCTCACTACAGCCTCCAATTCCTGGGCTCAGATGATCCTCCTGCCTCAGTCTCCCCAGTAGCTGGGACTACAGGTGTGCACCACAAAGCTCAGCTAATTTTTTTTTTTTTTTTTTTTTTTTTTTAACTCGAGATGGCGTCTCCTTAGGTTTGCCAAGGCTGGTAGTGGACTCCTGGGCTCAAGTGATCCCCCCACCTCTGCCTTCCAAAGTGCTGGGATTATGGGTGTGAGCCACTGCACCCGGCCCCTGCAGTATTTTTCAACAATAAAATTGAAAGGCAACAAATCCATGTCAAACAGGAAAGTCAAAATATTAAACCAAAGCTGGGCTGGGTATCAGCATGGCTTCCTGTTACTGAGCCTGTCTTTCGGGCCAGCGGCTTCTACACCACTCACGAGGACCCTAAGGAGAGAGGCCAGGTGGGACCCCTTCCCAGCGTGAGACCACCTCCCCCAGCCCCTGGAATTGCTCTCACCTGGGGAACTGCTTGAGCCAATTTAGAATGTCCTGGTAATTCAGCGGCA
Organism: Alouatta palliata; assembly: GCA_004027835.1. Classification (NCBI taxonomy): domain Eukaryota; kingdom Metazoa; phylum Chordata; class Mammalia; order Primates; family Atelidae; genus Alouatta; species Alouatta palliata. Next base: position 11,508 of record PVKV010025486.1, on the reverse strand, counting down.
GAGAGCTCTCGGAATTTGCCATCCCAGGACAAGGCTGGAGACATCAGATCAAGGTTATGTAAAACTTACAGTGCCCCAGACACCCAAGCCCCCAGGTCTCCCTCTCAACCAAGATGGAGGTATTAGGCTGGTGCAAAAGTAATTACGGTTTTTGCTTTTCTTTTTTTTTTTTTTGTTTGAAATGGAGTTTTGCAGGCCAGGCTTGGTGGCTCACGCCTGTAATCCCAGCACTTTGGGAGGCCCAGGTGGGTGGATCACGAGGTCAAAAGATCGAGACCATCCTGGTCAACATGGTGAAACCCCGTCTCTACTAAAAATACAAAAATTAGCTGGGCATGGTGGCACATGCCTGTAGTCCCAGCTAGTCGGGAGGCTGAGGCAGGAGAATCGCTTGAACCCAGGAGGCGGAGGTTGCGGTGAGCCGAGATCGCGCCATTGCACTCCAGCCTGGGCAACAAGAGCGAAACTCCGTCTGAAAAAAAAAAAAAAAGAAATGGAGTTTTGCTCTTGTTGCCCAAGCTGGAGAGCAGACATTCAATCTCAGCTCACTGGAACATCTTCCTCCCAGGTTCAAGCGATTCTTCTGCCTTCAACCTCCTGAGTAGCTGGGATTACAGGTGTCCTTCACCACGCCTGGCTAATATTTTGCATTTTTAGTAGAGATGGGGTTTCATCATGCTGGCCAGGTTGGTCTTGAACTCCTGACCTCAGGGCATCCACCCGCCTCACCCTCCCAAAGTGCTGGGATTATAGGTGTGAGCCACCGTGCCCAGCTGGTTTTTGCTATTTTTGAAATAACTTTTGCAGCAATGTAACACAGGCTGAAGGAATTTGACCAGCCTCGTAGAAGGTAGGATAGGACTTCCTAAAACCTGAATTTGTTTTCTCTTTTGTTAATTTAGTAACTAAAAGAGCATATTCCATTTTGCACTTGGGCCTAAAGTCTAAAATATTCACCACACTCTTGTGATAAAACTGGAAGCACAACGTATTTTTGAAAATAGAAGGCTGGAGCTGGGCGAGGTGGCCCACGTCCGAAATCCTAGCCTTTGGGAGGCCGAGATGGGCGGATCACCTGAGGTCAAGAGTTTGAGACCAGCCTGGGCAACATGGCAAAACCCTGTGTCTACTAAAAATAGAAAAATTAGCTGGGCCTGGTGGCGGGCGCCTGTAATCCCACCTACTTGAGAGGCTGAGGCAGGACAACCACTTGAACCCAGGAGGTGGAGGTTGTAGTGAGCTGAGATCGTGCCCCTGCACTCCAGCCTGGGTGACAAGACCGAGACTCAATAAAGTCTCAAAACAAAATACAATATCCACCATCTGACCCCTTTATATAAAAAAAAAATAGTTTGCTCAGCTCTGAGAGCCGAAACTTAAAAATGGTCATCTCTGGGAAGTAAAGTGCAGGGAGCGGGGTGTGCTTATAAAATATAACCAAATATGTGTTGTGTTCCTGTGTTTTTATCACAGATGTGGTTAGAAGCCGAAATATTTGTTTTTTACATGGGATCTCAGCGACACGAATGCTGGAGTCCAGTGGCACAGTCATAGTTCACTGCAGTCTCTAACTTCTTGAGCTCAAGCGAACCCCCTGCCTCAGCCTCCCAGGTAGCCGGAACTACATGGCTCATGCCACTAGGCCCCGCTGATTCTTTTAGTTTTATTTTTTGTAGCAATGGGGGTCTCACTACTTTGTCCAGGCCGGGGCAAACTCCTAAGCTCAAGTGATCCTTCTGCCTCCGCCTCCCAAAATGCTGGGATGACAGTTGTGAGGCCCTATGTCCAGCCTACACTTGATTTTTTTTAAAAAAACAGCTCCTTTCAGACCTGGACTCACTTTGGGGGGGAAAAAAAAAAAAAAAAAACAACCAGCTCCTTTGCACCTGTCTTGAATGGAGCAGTGACTGGTATTGTCTTCAGCTGTGAGGCCTGGATGGGGTCAGCCCAGGTCACAGGCTCAGAAAGGAGCAGAACTGCATAGGGCCCAGCTTCCTGTGAGGGCTGATGCCCTTCCTGTGAGGGCTGATGCCACCCCATGCCCTCCTCACCAAAATGCCTTTTGGGGTGCCCTTGGGACTGAGCTGGTTCCTAGAGGTCATCTTCAGGCAGTTAAACCTCCAGAACTTCAGCCAGAGCCTAGAACGACAAGAAGACAGCAAGTCCTGAGAGACAGAAAATAGTGCCAGGGAGGGAACCCACCCCCGGGACCTCCTGCACCTCCCAGTTTAGTAAGTCCCCAAGGACCCAGTCCTACGGCTCCCCACTCCGTTCCCTACGTCCTGGCCTCACTTACCAATGCCTCCAGCTGCCCAAATGCAAGGGGGTGGAGCCCCAGAAAGACCTGAGCCCTGCCCCTCATATCTCACTCTAGGAGGTTGGGGTGGAAATGGGGCTGGACACATACACTCCCTGTTAGGGACAGTCACGGATGGGGCAGCCCTGAGAAGGTTGCCAAACCTCAACTTTAGTTTTGAGACAATTTCCTAAAACGCAGGGAGATCACTAGAAAGGGGTTTTGAAGGATGAATAGGAGTTAGCCAAGTGCACTGGGCATAATTCATCAGAAAGAAATGACCTCTCTCCACCTCCATCCCTGCGGCAGCACCCAGCTCCTTCTTTGCCTCAGCCCTGCCCCTCCACGTCTCTGCAGCCCCTTCCCTGACCCCGGAACCCTGGAGTCCCCCCAAACCCCGGGAGCACGCTTGGCAACTCACGTCTCTCACAGGGCGGAAGCGACAGAGGTCAGCCAAGTTCAGGCCAAGAAGAAACTCCTCTTTCCCTCCACGAGGGCCATTTGACCCATCGGGCCCCGCCCCGTCCCGCCCAGGGGTCCCAGCTAGCAGCCACCTGGACCGCGAAGCCGATCAATGAAGGCGCGGTAGCTGCACGTGGGTTCGGGCTCCGGGGGCAGGCCTCTGGCGGCGCTGGCCAATCGCGAGGCCATTTACGCACGTGGGTCGCGTCTGTCTTCGCTGATTGGTCAGCTCTCCCCGGCCGCCGGCCAAGCTGTCACTCAACAAGCCAGGAGCCTCCGCTTAACCCTTTCGGTCCCGCTGCCAAGAAGGGAGGAATTGCACAGCCACGGGCAATTTGGGGTCCCAGCTGGGGCTGGGATATTTACGAGGGCGTGGGGGCTTGAGTCTCCGAAGGTGGAACTTGGAGAGGGGTAGGTGGCTAGTAGTTGCATTGTTTTATGCATTTTTAGCCCTGTCGGGTAGTGGCTTATGGCTGGAGCTGAGGAGTGGGAGGTGGGAGGTGAGTGGGGGTGGAATCTTTACGGCTCTCACCCCAATTCTTAGATATGGGCTAATTACATTTCCCTGAATATTAAATAACGTGCAGGGCAAACGAAGCTTCAAGTCCTTTCTGGAGCGAACTTGGTCCCCTTGATGGTCCTAACCCCAGGCTATGCATTTATCACGGAATCTTCCCAACTGCTCTTCCAGCCCAGTGACAAACGCTCTGAGAGCAGAAAGCGGGACAGCAGAGGCCCTGAGGCTGGTACAGGATTGCCAGATCCAAGCCCGGCGTGGGAGAGAGTATTCCAGACGAGGAAAGAGTGGAAGCTCTCAGGCAGAGCTGGGCTGGTTACAGGAGCAGACAGGGAGGCTAGGGGCTGCATGCGCTCGGAGCTAGGGGCTGATGTCCCCGAGGTAAATGTGTTGCGACTGAGAGAAAGGAACCTGCCATGTGGGGTCGTGGGGAAGCCGGGAAGGGGGGAAGGGGATTCCGGAGTTCTGTTTTGGCCTATTCAAAGTGTTAGGCCAGGCATCATGGCTCAGGCCCGTGATCCCAGCGCTTTTGGAGGCTGAGGTGGGAGGATCGCTTCAGCCCAGGAGTTGGAGACCAACCTAGGAACACAGGGACACCCCGTCTCTACAAAAAATTAAAAAATTAGCTGAGCGTGCTGGTCATGCATCTGTGGTCTCAGCTACTTGGGAGGCTGAGGCAGGAGGATCGCATAAGCCCAGCAGGTTGAGGCTGCAGTGAGCTATGATCATGCCACTGCATTCCAGTCTGAGCAACAGAGCAAGACCCCATCATAAAATATATATGTTTTATATATATGACCACTTCAGATATGTATATATTCATATATACTGCATACATATGTTCATACCTATACTCCATACATATATACATATATACTATATACACATATGATATATACCTATAAGTACACAGTATATATATATGAATGTATAGTATACATGTATATAGCATATATATGAATATATATACATATATGAAGTGGTCAGGCCGCAGTTCTGGAGTGAGAGGCCAAGGTTCTGTTTGGCTCAGGACCTGGTGCTGGCATGGGTTGTTCCCTCTGCCAGGGACAGTCTCCCTCAGACACCCACCAGCTGGCTCCTTACTCCCTCAGCTCTCTACTTAGAAATCACCACCTCGGGCCCGGCACGGTTGCTCATGCCTGTAATCCCAGCACTTTGGGAGGCCGAGGTGGGAGGGTGGATCACCTGAGGTCAGGAGTTCGAGACCAGCCTGGCCAACATGGTGAAACCCCCATCTCTACTAAAAATACAACTATCAGCCAGGTGTGGTGATGCATGCCTGTAATCCCGGCTACTCAGGAGGCTGAGGCGGGAGAATCGCTGGAACCTGGTGGCAGGGAGCCGAGCTGGTGCCATTGCACTCCAGCCTGGGCGACAGAGTGAGACTTTGCCTCAAAAGAAATATACAGTTCATGACCTGCCTGAACTCTGGCGAAACTACAAAACTGCTACAACTACAAACATTAGCTTGGCATGGAGGCAGACACCTGTAGTCCCAGCTACTCAGGAGGCCGAGGCAGGAGAATTGCTTGAACCTGCAAGGCGGTGCTTGTAGTGAGCAGAGATTGCACCAGTGCCATCTACCCTGGGCAACAAGAGGGAGACTTCATCTCAAAAAAAGAAGAAGAAAAAAGAAAGAAAGAAATCCCCTCGTCAAAGAGACCTCCCAACCCTCCTTTCCTTTCCCTTCCCTATATCTTCCTTTCTTTTTTTTGAGACGGAGTTTCGCTCTTGTTACCCAGGCTGGAGTGCAATGGCGCGATCTCAGCTCACCGCAACCTCCGCCTCCTGGGTTCAAGCAATTCTCCTGCCTCAGCCTCCCGAGTAGCTGGGACTACAGGCACGTGCCACCATGCCCAGCTAATTTTTGTATTTTTAGTAGAGACAGGGTTTCACCATGTTGAC
>PVKV010025485.1:6119-29707 GCA_004027835.1 Alouatta palliata | reverse complement strand
CTCCTTGGTTCAAGCAATTCTCCTGCCTCAGCCTCCCGAGTAGCTGGGACTACAGGCACATGCCACCATGCCCAGCTAATTTTTGTATTTTTAGTAGAGACGGGGTTTCACCATGTTGACCAGGATGGTCTCGATCTCTTGACCTCGTGATCCACCCGCCTCGGCCTCCCAAAGTGCTGGGATTATAGGCGTGAGCCACCGCGCCCGGCCTTCTTTTCTCTTTTTTTTTTTTTTTTTTTTTGTTGAGATGGAGTCTCGCTCTGTTGCCCAGGCTGGAGTGCAGTAACACTAACTCAGGTCACTACAACCTCCGCCTCCCAGATTCAAGCGATTCTCCTTACTTACCCTCCCAAGTAGCTAGGATTACAGGCACTCACCACCATGCATGGCTAATTTTTGTATTTTTAATTGAGACAGGGTTTCACCATGTTGGCCAGGCTGGTCTCGAACTCCTGACCTCAAGCCATCCAGCCACCTTGGCCTCCCAAAGTGCTGGGATTATAGGTGTGAGCCACCGTGCCTGGCCTGTGTGTCTGTCTTTCAATGTGTGTGTGTGTGTGTGTGTTTATAAGGCATACGGTCATTTTATGTGTTATTTTATATAATACATGCAGTCCTGTGTCACTTAACGATGGGAATACATTCTGAGAAGTGTGTCATTAGGCAATTTCATCATTGTGTAAAACATTATAGAGTGTCCCTAGGCAAATCTAGATAACATAAGCTATATGATAGAGCCTGTTGCTCCTAGGCTACAGACCTGCACTGGACCCTGTAGGCAATTATAACACAATGGTATTTCTGTATCTAAACATATATAAATATATAGAAAAGGTACAGTAAAAATTTGGTATTGTAGTCTTACCGGACCATCATCACATATGCAGTCCATCATTGACTGAAACCTCATTAGGTGACATTTCATGTGACTGTATTTTTTTTTTTGAGACAGAGTCTTGCTCTGTTGGCCAGGCTGTAGTGCAATGGTGCCATCTGGGCTCACTGCAACCTCCACCTCCTGGATTCAAGCAATTCTCCTGCCTCAGCCTCCTGAGTAGCTGGGATTACAGGTGTGTGCTACCACGCCCAGCTAATTTTTGTATTTTTAGTAGAGATGGGGTTTCACCATGCTGGTCAGGCTGGCCTCAAACTCCTGACCTCGTGATTCACTGGCCTCGGCCTCCCAAAGTGCTGGGATTACAGGCGCAAGCCACTGCGCCCAGCCTGTGACTGTATTTTTAGTGTATGTTTTAAATGAAATGTCTTAATATAAAAGAGTACATAAAACACCCACATACCTATCACCTGGGTTAAGAAGTAGAATAGGAACCTGTCTGTGTACCTCCCCAGTCACATACTTACTCCCTCCAGAGTTAATCATGATCTTGAATTTGAAAGTAATCACTTCCTTACTTTTCTTCATTGTGTGTGTATACCCCTAAGCAATATACTGTTAATTTTTGCCAGTTTATTTATTTTTATAGAAACCGCATCTTGCTGTATTGCTCAGGCTAGTCTGGAACTCCTGGCCTCAAGAGTTCTTCCTGCCTTGGCCTCCCAGGTAGCTGGGATTATAGGTGTGAACCACAGAGCCTAGCAATTTTTCAGCTTCATAGAAAGAGAAATATAGGTATTTCTGTGAATGGTTTCCTTCAGCATTTAAAAATTTCTATTTATTTATTTAGAGACAGAGTCTCACTCTGTCACCCAGGCTAGAATGCATGGCAACCTCCGCCTCCTGGGTTCAAGCAATTCTCCTGCCTCAACCTCCTGGGCAGCTGGGATTACAAGCACATGCCAACACCCCTGGCTAATTTTTGTATTTTTTAGTAGAGGCAGGGTTTCATCATGTTGGCCAGGCTGGTCTCAAACTCCTGGCCTCAAATGATCCATCTGCCCCAGCCTCCTAAAGTGCTGGGATTACAGGTGTGAGCCACTGTGCCGGCCTAAAAAAATTTATTTATTTATTTTTTAGAGAGACAGTGTCTTGCCTTGTTGCCCAGGCTGGTCCTGAATTCTTGAGCTCAAGTGATCTGCCCACCTTAGCCTCTCAAGAGTGCTGGGATTACAGGCATGAGCCACCACGCCCAGCATGCATTTTTTTTTTTTTAAGGAATTTATCTGTATTATCTTGCTAAATTCCCATTTTATGGCTTTTGCAGGTAAGAGACAGGGTCCACCCTCCTTTCTTGCTCATTTTTTGCTCACTGCAGTCTTGAATTCCTGGGCTGCAGTGAGGCTGAGTGAGCAATCCAACTACCTCAGACTCCCAAGTAGCTGGGACTACAGGTGTGCACCACCATGCCCAGATAAGTTTTGTATTATTATTTTTCTTTTTTTTTTTTGAGACGGAGTTTCGCTCTGTCACCAGGCTATAGTTCAGTGGCACGATCTCGGCTCACTGCAACCTCCACCTCCCCAGGTTCAAGTGATTCTCCTGCCTCAGCCTCCCAAGTAGCTGGGATTACAGGTGTGAGCCACCATGTCGGGCTATTATTTTTCTATTTCTATTTCTATTTATTTATTTATTGAGGCAAAGTCTTGCTCTGTCATCCAGGCTGGAATGCAGTGGCATGATCTCGGCTCAGTGCTACCTCCACCTCCCAGGTTCAAGTGATTCTACTGCCTCGGCCTTCCAAGTAGCTGGGATTACAGGCACATGCCACCACACCCAGCTAATTTTTGTATTTTTAGTAGAGACGGGGTTTTACCAGTTGGCTAGGCTGGTCTCGAACTCCAGACCTCAGATGATCTGCCCACTTCGGCCTCCCAAAGTGCTGGGATTACACCCTGAGTCACCACACCTGGCCTTAATTTGCATTATTAATTTTAGAAGTCATCTTTGCTCTTCTTCCTATTCTCTTTGGGAAATATAATGAGATGTGTGTTAGACCTCATCCTGTCTTTCATTCCACTTTAACGTCTTGGTTTTTTCCATCTCTTTCCCTGTGGTTTGCATTCTTGATAATGTCCTCAGCTCTATCTTCTAGTGTACTAATGTTTTCTTCAGCTGTGCTTAATCTAATCTATCCACTGTATTTTTTAATTTTAATTACTACATTTTTATCTCAAGTTCTGTTGGGTTTTTGTTTTTCACAATCTGCTTGGTCATTCTTCATTGTCTATTATTTCTTGCTAATCTTTTTAAAACTTTTAAAATTTATGTTTTATTTCTCTCAATATAATAAACATGGTTATTTTATGTTCTATCTGATTATTTCGATATCTGAAGTCTTTGCGGGTTTGTGTCTATGGTTTGTGGATTTTTGTGGGGGTTTTGCCATGCTTCTGAATGTTTCTATCATCTGTTGTTCCTACTGCCTCTCATAGTTGTTTCTCTGTGTATGTTGTAATTTTTTGACAGAGTTGCCCACTTTCCTCACATCTTTATCCGTGGGATTCTCTGTGGCCTGAATTGAAGTTGAGCACCTCCAGAGAAGATTAGAGTTTGCTTCTGCTGGTAGGCTGGGGCAGTACCAACCTAGACTCTTTAAATCCTCACTTGATGTTTTTCAGATCATACAAGTCTCATGAAATTAGGCCACAAACCTGCAGGTCCTGATTATGAATTCTCAGGATAAAGTTTTTCTGCCGAGAGTAATGGAGATCCCATTGGTAAAACTGTAATATTTTTGTTGTGCATGTGTTTGTTTTGATAAATGAACATTGGACTCATGTATATCTTCCAGCCATGAGAGACCTTTGTGAGTTGCTAATATTTTCTAAACAATATAGACAGATGGGTGAGATTCCATTTCAGCTTTCTATTCCTTTAAGAGCCAGTTGTTATAAAGAAGTAGGAAACTAACTCAAAACTATAATAAGTTTTTTTGCAAACGATGAAGGTCAACCTAGCTCTTAGAGAGGCAGGGTGGTACCCCTTTCTGTATTGAGTTGGTGGATTCATGCAGCTAGTTACACTGGCACCCTAGTCTACAGAAGCCCACGTGGGCAGCGTCTAGAAGCTGTTGCTTCTCTTGAGAGGCCATGCTGGGCAGTGGTTAAAGCCTGGGCTTTGCAGCCAGTGGCCCTGGTGGGAATCCTGACTTGCATTCTGGTTGTATGTGGCCTTGAACAAATCCCTTAATCTCCCTGTGTCTCACTGCTTCCCTTAGTTAAAACAGGGATAGTAGCATCTATATCAATGGTTGCTGTGAGATGAAAGAAGTTAGTACACGGAAAGAACCCAGACACGTAATAGGTAGCAAATATTAGGTATTATTTTTATTGTTTGACAATTTCCTGCCACCAAATCCAGGTAGCATTGATGAAAGGTGTAAAACATAGTAACAAAAAAACAAAACAAGAACTCTACCCCCTACCATCATGTAGTTGATAGTTTACTAAAAGCAATGTTAGGAAATTCTGTTCCACAGAGATCCACAAGCTTTCCACAAGTAACACAGAGCCAAACGGGAAACTGAAAGAAAAGTAATTTCATACAGTCAACAAAATCAGTTACTGGTTCTTTTCAAAATGGGGTCTCACCCTGTCTCCCAGGCTGGAGTGCAGTCATGGCTCACGGCAGTCTTGACGTCAAGGGATCCTCCCACCCTCCCACCTCAGCCTCCCACGTGCTTTTCTTTTAGCATATTTTAACATTTTTAATTAATTTTTAAATAGATGTAATAGCATGTAAATCATTTTTTAAAGATCCAAATACTCCTATGCATGGAGTGGGGGCAGAGTATATGGGAAATCTCTGTACCTTCCTCCCAATTTTGCCATGAACATAAAGCCACTCTAAAAAATTATTATTATTTTTGAGACAGTGTCTTGCTCTGTTGCACAGGCTGGAGTGCAATGGTGCAATCACAACTCACTGCGGTCTCGACCTCCCAGGCTCAAGCAATCCCCCAACCTTAGCCTCCTGAATCTGAGGTGACGGTCTCTCCATGTTGCCCAGGCTGGAAAATAGCCTTTTAAAACAAAAATGCAGACACTTTAAAATGTGAAAGTAAATTGTCCCTTTGCTCTGATCCCTCCCCAGATGAAACCGTCCCTGTTTGATTTTTGTGCCAGCATGTATAAGTACCTGTCTTCCTAACAAATGACATTGAACCACTGTTTTCATTACTTACTGTATCTTACAGACTTCCCATATTAGTATATTGTAGAGCTCTATTTCATTCTATTCTTTCAACTCAGCCCCTGATTCTAACTTTTCAAAAAGTGTATTGAAATAAGATTCTACTTTGTTGAAAATAGAGAAGTGTGAAGCCAAAAGTACAATAGAAAAAAAGTACGTGGGGGAAAAAAAATCCATATGATCAGACGTGGGGACTTGCTTTATGCCAGCACAGCTGATAGTGTTTGCCTGGAGACGTTTGTTCTTTGTAACAAGCCTCGTTCCCAGCCTGCCTCCTGGAGGTGAACATGTGCAGGTGGAGGAGTGCCCACTGCATCGGGGCCAAAAGAGGGAGTGAGCTCAGTGGGTCCCAGGCCAGCCCTAGGAGCGTGCCAGAAGGAATGGCAGGGCCCCGTCGCTGAAACCCAGCCCAGGGAGTTCCTGGGGGCCTGCTATATTCACCAGGTATGACTGTTCATTCATGGTGACAGTGCTTTAACTACTACCCCTGAATTCGTTTACCTAAGAAGGTGTGTTCTGTTTTTTTGTTTGTTTTTTGTCAAGAGGCCTGTCTAAGTCAAGTCAGCACAGGAAGAACATTGTTTTTTAACTTTATTCTTTTTAGAGGCAGGGTCTCACTCTGTTGCCCAGGTTTAGAGTGCAGTGGCACAATCATAGCTCATAGCAGCCTCCAAATCCTGGGCTTTGATCCTCCCACCTCAGCCTCTCAGGTAACTGGGACCACAGGCACCCACCATCACACCTGGCTAATTTTTATTATTATTATTGGTAGAGACAGGGTCTTGCTATGTTGCTCCAGGCTGGTCTCAAACTCCTGGGCTCAAGCAGTCTGTCCGCATCAGCCTCCCAAAGTGTTGTGATTATAGGCATGAGTCTCCAATGCCTGGCGCACACTTCTACATTTTTATTTAAGTAAGTCTATGAAGCTATACTAAATAATAAATCATGGGGAGCATTCTGTATGATGTGTACATATTGCTACTTTAGTCTTCTTTAAGAACCACACGCTATTCTTTTGTATGGTTTTTCCATAATTTTTTTAATATTATTTAAGACCTTTATTAACAGGTGCTTGCAGTTTGTTGATTTTTTTGAAAAGATCAAGTTGTAAACTTTTATTACAAATTAAAAATGAAGTTCTTAAAAATCTCAACTTGATCAGATATGAAACAATTTAAAAACCTTTAAAGGCGTATTGAGAAAAACCAGGCTTTTTTAAAAAACACGTTTGTTATTACCAAAAAGAGACATCTTTAGGTAAAAATAGTAAAAACGCCATGCTGCATAGATAATGCAGATAGTTCTATTTATCTGGTCAACGGGCAAAAAGCAAGCACTTAAGGTCTTCAGCTCCAATCTTTTGTTCATTTCTTATTGCTGGAATTTCTTATTTCTTCTTGTTGGATGACTAAACCGGATGATGGGAGAGATGGTAAGGCCCGCCCTGCTCAGCCTCAGGAGCGGACGAATTCTCAGCCGGTGAATCGGCTGCTTTTGTCTCTTTGACACCTTGTGGTTTCGGGTTTTCTGGGTGTGTGCATCGGTACTTGAAGTTGCGGCGGTACCGACGTTGAGGTGGCTGCTGACCTTGGGTCTCATCTCCTTGATTGTCTTTGTCCTCTTCATTGCCGTCCTCTCTAGGCTGTCTTTGGCGAGGAGGGCCCCTGCAGAATCGTGGTCTATATCCCCGATACATATTCTGCCTCACTGGTCTACCTTGTTCTCCTGCACTCTGGTTGTCAGCACCCTCCATCACTTCTCCCTGCACAGGAGGGTTGGAATATTGTGGTCGACGCCCATAGGGTCTCCGCATGTAGTAAGGGTGGGAACCTTCGCCTGCGGTAGGGCCGGCGTTGTTGGGCCTGGCCTTCGGGAGCACTTTCTGATCCCTTGTTCTTTTCCCCACTCTCACTATTCTGGTAATTTTGCTGGTAATTGCGTGGAGGACCCCTACGACGTGGATAGCGTCTATAATGGTTACGGTCTGCTGCATATTTACTGCCTTGAACTGGCACGCCACCAGGACCTGTAACGTTTGCTGCCTCCGCACCCTTGACTTCCTGGGGCTATTCTTCTCTATGGCAGTCTGGTGTACAAATATATCTTCCTTGGTGTCATTCCTGTTGATGAAACCATATCCGTTCCTTACATTGAACCATTTTACTGTTCCCAAAACCTTCATTGCAATGACTTTCTTGTCCCCGCCGGCAGGCACCGCCGATGTGAGGCCACCCGGGCCACCGCTCCCTGCGCGCTGCCAGTAATGCCGGGCTTGGTGTCTGCGGCGCTGAAGGCAGGGGCGGCGGCGGGTGGGGGTGGCGGGCGGCTGCTGGGTCTCGGCCTCGCTGCTCACGGTTTCGGTGATGGTGACTGGTCCGGCTGCGGCAGCTACGGCTCCTCCCGGGATGTGATGGTGACTAGGCCGGCGGCGGCAGTGGGGCTGCTCAGGGCTCTCTGGGGTCCGCTCTCCGCTCCCGCTACCGATCGAACTCCGTTTTTCCATAATTTATTTAACCACCCCACTATGGATGGACTTTTAGGTTGTTTGCCCTTGTTTGCAGCTATAAATCACGCCAGAGTGAATATCCTGGCCCATACTTAGGTATACACATGTTCAGCTTAGGTGCTCTGTGTTGGATAAATTTCATGGAGTCAAATTGTTGATCAAACTGGGGAGGTCCCCAAAAATTTTTAATTAAACAATACTTTTTTTTTTTTTTTTTTTTGAGACAGAGTCTTACTCTATCACCCAGGCTGGGGTGCGGTGGTTTGATCTCGGCTCACTGCAACCTCCACCTCCCAGGTTCAAGCAGTTCTCCTGCCTCAGTCTCCCAAGTAGCTGGAATTACAGGTGTTCACCACCATGCCAAGCTAATTGTTTTATATTTTTAGTAGAGACAGGGTTTCACCATGTTGGCCATGCTGGTTTCGAGCTCCTGACCTCAAGTGATCCACCCGTCTCGGCCTCCTAAAGTGCTGGGATTACAGGCGTGAGCCACCGTGCCCAGCCGAGAAACTATACGTTTTTAAAAAGAGAAAAATAGGCCCAGTGTGATGGCTCACGCCTGTAATCCCAGCACTTTAGGAGGCTAAAGTGGGCAGATTACATGAAGCCAGGAGTTCAGATAAGCCTGGCCAACATGGTGAAACCCTGTCTCTACTAAAAATATAAAAATTAGCCAGTCATGATGGTGCACACCTGTAGTCCCAGCCACTCAGGTGGCTGAGATACAAGAAGCCCTTGAGCCTGGGATACAGAGGTTGCAGTGAGCCAATATCATACCACGGCACTCCAGCCTGGGCATCATAGCAAGACTCTGTCTCAAAAAAAAAAAAAAAAAAAAAGGGAGAGAGAGAGAGAGAGAGAAAGAAATAAAATAGGGAGGTCCTTTTTATTTTTTTTCACTCTGAACAAAATTCAAATATATACACAAGTAGAAGAGTACTGAAGCCCCATGTACCTATCATTCAGCCTCAACGGGCATCAAGTTGGAGCCAGATTTGTGCCATTTCCACTGCACTCCCCCAATATGGTTATTTTGAAGCAAGTCTTAAATATCATTTTATGTATAAATATTTCTGTTTGGATCTCCACAAGATGATTTAAAAAATTTTTTTTTCTTTTTTTTTTTTTTAGAGTCAGGATCTCACTCTGTCTTTTAAGCTGGAATGCAGTGGTGGGATCACAGCTCACTGCAGCATTGACCCCCAGAGCTCAGACAATCCTCCCACCTCAGCCTCTCAAGTATCTGGGACTATAGGCATGCACCACCATGTCCAGCTAATTTAAATTTTTTTTTTTTTTTGTAGAGACATGATCTAACTATTTTGCCCAGTCCGGTCTCAAACTCCTGGGCTCAAATGATCGTCTCATACTGGCCTCCCAAAGCTCTGGGAGCCACTGCACCTAGCCTTGAATTTTTAAAAATAATTTACTGGGCCGGGCACGGTGGCTCACGCCTGTAATCCCAGCACTTTGGGAGGCCGAGGCAGGCAGATCACGAGGTCAAGAGATTGAGACCATCCTGGCCAATGTGGTGAAACCCCGTCTCTACTAAAAATACAAAAATTAGCTGGGCGTGGTGGCGCATGCCTGTAGTCTCAGCTACTCGGGAGGCTGAGGCAGAAGAATTGTTTGAACCCTTGAGGCGGAGGTTGCAGTGAGCTGAGATCACACCACTGCACTCCAGCCTGGTGCCTGGCAATGGAGCGAGACTCTGTCTAAAAAAAAAAAATAGTTTACTGGGCCTGGCACAGTGGCTCACTGCTGTAATCCCAGCACTTTGGGAGGCCAAGGCAGGAAGACCACTTGAGGTCAGGAGTTTGAGACTCTGACTTTACTAAAAATACAAAAATTAGCTGGGCATGGTGACAGGCATCTGTAATCCCAGCTACTCGGGAGGCTGAGGCAGGAGAATTGCTTGAACCCGGGACGCGGCACTTGGAGTGAGCCGAGATCATGCCACTTCACTCCAGCCTAAGCGACAGAGCAAGACTCTGTTTCAAAAAAATCATAATAAAAATAAAATAAAATAGTTTATTGTATTGTCTTGCCCTCCTGTTTTCCAAAGAGAATGCTGCCTGCCTCACACCAACAGCATTTTTTTTTTCTTTTCTTATTTTTTTTTTTCTTTTCTTTTTTTTTTTTTGAGACAGAGTTTCACTGTCGTTGCCCAGGCTGGAATGCAATGGCATGATCTTGGCTCACTGCAATCTCAACTTCCCAGTTCAAGTGATTCTCCTGCCTCAGCCTCCTGAGTAGCTGGGACTACAGGTCACTGAAACTTGGTCTGACACATCACAGGTATACACATATGCCTGCAAAGACAATGATCTGGAAGACTACAGAAGAAACCATCCCTGGTTTCTGGTTCTAGATCAGCCCGGGTCCCCCAACCCTTCTGGTCTAGGCCTGATCTATGTAGCCCTGAGTCAATCTTTGGTGAGCACACAGGTACTTACCAGGGGCTTGGGACCAAGTGGGACCATCTGTAACACGGGGTCATGAAGTTAGGTGCTTGCAAATGAGCATTTCAGAAGAGCCATTCTACTCTCAAATGTCCAGGCTGGAGTGCAATGGCATGTTCTTGGCTCACCGCAACCTCCGCCTCCCAGGTTCAAGCAATTCTCCTGCCTCAGCCTCTGGAATAGCTGGGATTACAGGCATGCACCAACACGCCCAGCTAATTTGTATTTTTAGTAGAGATGGGGTTTCTCCATGTTAGTCAGGCTTCAGGCTGGTCTCGAATTCCTGACCTCAGGTGATCCGTCCATCTCGGCCTCCCAAAGTGCTGGGATTACAGGCATGAGCCACCATGCCTGCCCTTTTTTTTTTTTTTTTTTTTTTTTGAGACAGAGTCTCACTCTGTCACCCAGGCTGGAGTGCAGTGGCTCCATCTTGGCTCACTGCAACCTCCACCTCCCAGGTTCAAGCTATTCTCCTGCCTCAGCCTCCCCAATAGCTGGGACTACAGGCATGTGCCACCATGCCCAGTTACTTTTTGTATTTTTAGTAGAGACGGGGTTTCACCGTGTTGACCAAGCTGGTCTTGAACTCTTGACCTCAGGTGATCTGCCTACCTTGGCCTCCCAAATTGCTGGGATTACAGTCGTGAGCCACCGCACCCAGCCCAGGGACCTGTTTTAACATCCAAGTTAATGGCAGGCTCTGAACTGGATCAGATCCCAGGTCACCTAGTTCAGCCACTGGTTCTCAAATTGGGTGCCCTGAAGATCCCCTGGGGTGATAGACAAAATGCAGAGTCCTGGGCCTCACTGACCGAGATTCTGATTTGGAAGTTGAGGCCCAGGAATGTGCATTTTCATCAAGTTTAGTATCAGTGATGCTGGTATTGGCTTTTCATGGCCTGCACTTGGAGAAACACTGCTCTAGGCCCTAGTACTTTTATAAAACACACAGATGTTCCCCAGCTCCCCCTAGATGGTGAAAAAAACAGGCCTGAGCTCTCTATCTCCATTAGTCAGTGCTCTTCAGGTGAAAGTGACAGAAACAAACTGGCCGTGGCGAGGAGGGAATCTGTTGGCTTGTACAACTAACATGTCCAGGGTAGCTCTGGGCACAGCTGGATGCAAGGTCTCAGTGAGACCAGATACAGCTTCTGTTTCTCCATTCTGTGGCCCTGCTCTCTGCCCTGTGTTGGTCTAACTCCCAGGCAGGCCTTCCCCATGTGATGCCCCACCGGGCTAGGCCCATCTATCATTGCAGTCCCAGCTGAGACTTCTCCACTAAGAGTTCCAGCTGGAGTTTCACCCTCAAGTCCCACTGGCCTGGTTGGGTCAGCCTCTCAAACCACCTGGACTGAAATTCGGTTTCCAGAAGAAGGGAAAGAGATGCTGAGCAGGGAAAAACAGAAGACAGCAGCCACACTCTCTAAGGGAAAACTCCAATTAGAAATCTCTTCAAGTATGCTAGGTGTGTGGCTCACACCTGTAATCCTAGCACTTTGGGAGGCTAAGGCGGGAGGATCACTTGAGCCTGGGAGGTCAAGGCTGCAGTGAGCCGTGATCACATCACTGCACTCCAGCCTGAGCAACAGAGTGAGACCCTGTCAAACAAAAAGAGAGAGGGAAATATTGAAATCTTCCCAGGTACAATGAGTTGCTTCACAGGAACTGAGCTCCCCATTGCTGGAGATAGTCAAGCAATGGCCCAGAAATGCCACCCCAAGAAAAGCAGTTTTCTTCAAAAGATACTCTTCTAGAAGTTGGCTGTTAATGACGTCCTTTCCCCCTTTTTCCTAGCCCAGGAGACCCACCTTAAACACCACTGCCCCAAAGCCCTCCTCCGGCTCCCTGTGATTTTGCTGTCCTCTGTGTGAGTTGGAGTTGAAGTCCCACTGGCGTTTAAGCCCTGCCCTGCTGCTTCAAGGCTGGGCGACAAGGACAAACAGCTTCACTCTGAGCCTAGCTGTTCTCATCTGTACCATAACCAGCAGATCTCTTCACTTCAACAATCACAGACCTTTCAGCTTTGCATGTGGTGCCCTAAATAAAGGCCACATTTCCTGTTTCCCTTGTTCATGGGACTAAGTGCTGCCCGTGGGATGGGAGCAGCAGCATCGTGGGGCCACTCTGGGCAATTCCTCAGAGAGGCAGCCAGCGTGTATCTATGGTCCCATTCTTGTTTGCCCCGTCCTGGGTCCTCCTGCCTGAAATGCAGATGCCACCCTCTTAGAGCATGAGGAAGAAGGCCCTTAGGCCTGGCAGAGCAGGGGGTCCCTGACACCCTGTGGAACAGAGGTAGCTTACAGCCCTGGACTTCACGCCTGCAGCTTTTGGCATGAGAAATAATGCCAGCTTGTTTCAGCCACTGATATTTTGGACTTTCTACTGCACAGAACCTAATCCTAACTCATCGGAGGGCCTACCTCAAGGCCATTGTGAAGACTAGGAAATGTGTGTTGTGTGCCTGGCGCATCTTTACTGGCCATTTCACTCTTCAGCCTCACGTTACAGCTGGCTCTTCTCGGCTTGCCTCCTGCACTTCAAGTGTGTCCCTTACCAGCTAGGACCTCTGTCTCTCCCTCAGCTCCTGGCCTGGGCTCCTAGGCTGCTAACGACAGAAACCAACTCAGGCTGACCAGAGCAAATGGGATGGCTGGAAGGCAATGGGGCCCCCATGGGATGAGGCAGGCCTGGAAATCCAGGCTTGGCTGGGGACCCAGGAGCTTCTCTGCTGCAGGAGCCCACCCCAATGGGAGTACATGTGACCATTCGCCCTGGTTCTGTCTCTCTCCCATTGGCTCCTGTCCCAGGCCCACCCCTCAGCAGGAAGACGGGGATACCTGGATAAACAGTGACCCCGGGGACCAGTGAGTGTGCCGAGAACCTGAAAGGGGCCCTGGGCAGCAGCTAAGACCCAGCAAAGGTCAAGTGTGACCAGGGGCTATGAGTGGTTTTCTTTTTCTCTTTTTTTTTGAGACCAAGTCTCGCTCTGTTGCCCAGGTTGGAGTGCAGTGGTGCAATCTCGGCTCACTGCAACCTCTGCCTCCTGGGATCAAGTGATTCTCTTGCCTCAGCCTCCTGAGTAGCTGGGATTACAGGTCCCTGCCACCACACCTCGCTAATCTTTCTATTTTTAGTAGAGATGGGGTTTCACCATGTTGGCCAGGTTGGTCTCGAACTCCTGGCCTCAGGTGATCTACATGCCTCGGCCTCCCAAAGTGCTGGGATGACAGACATGAGCCACCACGCCAGGCTGGCTGTGTGTTCTTGATAGTAAGCACCAGACACCCTGTCCCAACAGCAAGGAAACAGGCCCGCTCCTCTAAAAGGGAAGGAGGGAAGTGGGGCTGCCCAGGGCCAGTGGATGGAGTGACTCAGCACCCTCACCCTCAGCAGGACCCAGGTACTTTCAGTTCTTAGCTCCTCCTGGGGCGGGAGTAGGCCAGGCATTGTCCAGAGAAGGAGAGGCAAGTGGAGGAAACTCCTGGAAGTCCCCCCACACAGTGCTCGGGTCCCCCATGCCAGAGCAGTTGACGATCACATGCCCTCTGTTGCAACAGATGACAACAGCAAGGGGTGGGGGGGCAGGGTGGAATCGCTGAGTTCAGTGTAGACTCCTGCGGTGGAGACAGACAGAGGCCTCCCAGGTCTGCTCTGCTCCCATGCTGCCACGTCTGCGAGAGCCTCTAGCTGGCCAGGAGGGCGGAACCATGGCATAGGGAGCACTTTCCACCAGCAACCAGCAGGTGGAACAAGGGGATGCTGCTAAACCATGGAGTGTGAGGTTCTGCTCACTAAGTTAGAACATGTTTCCAGTGTCTTCTGCCCCTATCTTCCCAATGTTAAGTCTCACCCACTTCAACAGACAGGAAAGGCTGGGCACAGAGGCTCACGCCTGTAATCCCAGCACTTTAAGGGGCCAAGACAGGAGGATCGCTTGAGGCTAGGGGTTCAAGACCAGCCTGGGCAACATAGTGAGACCCTGTCTCTACAAAAAATAATAATAATAAAAAGCAGACAAGAAAGATCCTAGAGGACTGGAGAACTTGACCCAAGACCAGTAGCGGCACCTACTGTCTGTCTGCAGGAGGGAAGGAGCCCACTGAGAATCCTGTATTGGGAGCCAGATTCATGTTCTAGCTCTGCCTCTTACTAGCTGTGTGGCCTTGTGAATAATTCTCTGTCTCAGCCTTAGCTGTGAAATGAAACAAGATGCTTAACGGCTGGGCGCGGTAACTCAAGCCTGTAATCTCAGCACTTTGGGAGGCCAAGGTGGGCAGATCACAAGGTCAGGAGTTTGAGACCAGTCTGGCCAACATGGTGAAACTCCATCTCTACTAAAAATACAAAAATTATCCAGGCATGATGGCAAATACCTGTAATCTCAGCTACTCAGGAGGCTGAGGCAGGAGAATCGTTTGAACCTGGGAGGCAGGGTTTGCAGTGAGCTGAGATCATGCCACTGTACTCCAGCCCGGGTGCCAGAGCAAGATTCCATCTCAAAAAAAAAAAAAGATGTTGAGCGTGGTGTCTGGCGTATAGTAAGAACTGAATTAATGGGTGTTCTTGCATTCCAGGAGTTGTACTAGGCTTGCCGGCACTCCAGTGTGGGCCCCACAGGCCCCTCCCACCTTCCTCCCATTTCTCTGCTCCCTTCAAGTGCTTTCCTATCTCTTCTCCACTCCCTCCCTTCACTCTTCACCCTACCAGTTTCTATCTGACATCACTTACTCCTTTCTCTTCCACAAAACACCTCCTCTTGGTTTCCAGGATCCCACAGGCCCTTGGTTTTTCCTTTACCTCCTGGCTACTGTTTCTGTCCGCTTTGCAGCCTCTTCCTCACCTGCGCAAGCCATAGCTTGGTCCCGAGCCCCTTTGTCAACACTCTGGAAGGGGGTCCCAGCCCAGACCTTGTTGTCAATACCACCTGTGCACTGAGGACACCCAAACCTCTCTGCCAAACTTCGCACTCATCTCCTACTGCCCAGGCAGCACCTCCACTTTGACAATTCAAACGAAACATTATCAAAAATGAGGACATCCTCCACCTGGCCCCTCCCAGGCTTCTCTGCTCGGTGGAGGGCACCCCAGTGCTCTGCCCCTTCCTCTCCCCTCCACATCCAGACCACCCACAGTTTCCACCTGTCCATTCTATCTTCCACATGGATCTGGAATCCTGCCCCTTTTTCCTTCCCTATGCCCAACAGACTTGTCAAGCCACCCTTCTCTCTCATCTACACTTACATTTTTGTCTTCCCTGTAATCCAGTCCCCACCCAACAACCAGAGTTATCTTTTTTCATCAAACCAGATCAGTGGATGGAAGGATCAGTAACACGCGGTACACCCAATAGCGGAATATCCTTTGGCCATGAAAGGAATGAAGGCCCATGATACAGCATGGATGACCCTTGAAAACATTGTGCTAAATGAATGGCACCAGACACAGAAGACCATATATGATGACATTCCATTTAGAGCAGGCAAATCCATAGAGGTAGAGAGTAGACTAGGGGGTTCTTAGGGTTGGAGGGAGACAGGAATGAGAGTAACTGCTTCATGGATACAGGGTTTCTGTTTTTGCTTTTGTTTTTGTTTTTTTCTTAGAGACCGGGTCTCACTATATTTCCCAGGCTGGTCTTGACCTCCTGGGCTCAAGCAATCCTCCTGCCTCAGCCTCCAGAGTGACTGGGATTCCAGGTGCATGCCACCATGCATGGCTTCAGTGTTTCCTTTTGAGAAGTGAAAAGGTTCTGGAAGAAGACAATAGTGCAGGTCGCACAACATTGTGAATGTACTAAACACCACCAGCTGTATACTTCATAATGGTTAAAATGGTAACATTTATGTTATGTATATTTTACCACAATGTAAAAAAAAAAATCAACCGGTCCCAGCCGGGCTTTGTGACTCAACACCTATAATCCCAGCACTTTGGGAGGCCGAGGTGGGTGGATCATGAGGTCAGGAGTTCGAGACCAGCCTGGCCAACATGGTGAAACTCCATCTCTACTAAGAATACAAAAATTAGCTGAGTGTGGTGGCAGGCACCTGTAATCCCAGCTACTTGGGAGGCTGAGGCAGGAGAATTGCTTGAACCCAGGAGGCAGAGGTTGCAGTGAGCCAAGATCGTGCCATTGCACTCCAGCCTGGACGACAAGAGCAAAACTCCATCTCAAAAATAAAATAAAATAAAATAATAAATAAAGCAGTCCCCCCCCCACACCCCGACCCTGCTTAGAACTCCCCTGGCTTCCTGTGCTCTGCATGGACGCCAGCCCCTTCTGTGGGCCTCCAGCCTCCTCCCCAGCCAGCCTCCTCCCCAGGCTTACTTCTCATGACTCTCTTCCCCTCCTCTGTGCATCTGTAATCCTGGCCTCTTTTTGGCCTCATCAGGCCAAGCTCTTCCCACCTCAGGCCCTTTGCATTTGCTGTTCCCTCTTCTGTAAAGGTTTTCTCTCTTCTAGCTGCTTCTAGTTCAGCTCTCAGTGTCTGTTTAAATATCACCTCAGAGAGCCCTTCTCTGCCATCCTGCCTCAGCGGGTCCGCATCTCGGTCTCCACCTCTGTTACCTCCACCACAACCTCCAGCTCATTCCTTTTCAATACTTAATTTTTTTCAAGACAGGCTCTCACTCTGTCACCCAGGCTGGGGTGCAGTGGTGTGGTCACGTCTCACTGCAGCCTCAATCTCCCAGACTCAAGCAATCCTCTGGCTTCAGCATCCTAAGTAGCTGGGACTACAGGCATGCACCACCACACATGGCTAGGTTTTGTGTGTGTGCATATATAGCCATGTATACACACACACAAATAAGTAAACATATAAAATATATATGTAATTATATAATTATAAAAATATTTATATATATTTTTTTGGGGGGGTAGAAACAGGGTCTCGCTATGTTGCCCAGGCTGGTTTTGAACTCCTGGCCTCAAGTGATCTGCCCACTTCTTCCCTCCAAAGTGCTGGAATTGCAGGCATGCACCCCTGCACCCATCCCCTTTTCAATACTTATTATTTTGTAATTTGTCTTTTGGTATTTGTGTGCGTTCCTATAGAGACTAAGTTTGATGAGGGTGGGCGGGAACTGCCTGTCTTACTCAGCTCTGTATTCTCTGCGTAGCACATAGTTGACACTCAGAAATTATTTGCTGAATTGATAGATCACCCAGCGGGCAAGGGCAAGTTGGAGGCAGAATTTACACTCAGGTCTCTTTGATGCAGCTCCTGTATTCTTCCTACTCTTCCATGTGACTCTGAATTGTGAGGCAGAAGGCTGAGCCGAGTGTCAGAGAAGAGAGTCGGAGGTGACCGTGCCCTTTTCACGTAGCTACGTCATGAGGCATCGGTGCCCAGGTCTTGTGCAGATCCCGTTGTGTGGCTGTCGCTGCTGTAGATAAATCACATCTGCTGGGAAAGGCGCCTCTCGGCCTAGACAGCAGATGTCACTCTGAGAAATCCCAACGGAACCCCTACCCTGCCCCTGGCTGAGAACTCGTCTACTTTTCTCTCCTTCTGTCTGTTTTCTCACATTCTGCCAGAGCCAGGACCAGGCTTTTGCCCTAGGAAGGGAAGTGGTCAACTGCAGCCCTTGAAAACTGCCCTGGAGGAACCAAAACCAGCAGAGGCAGCTGTCTCTCTTCCCTCTGGGAAAGCCCAGAGCTGGCCACTGCCCTGGCCCAGCCCCAGCTGTCCTGGAGCCCAGGCATGGCCCAGTCCCCCAGGGCTGTACTCAGATCTTCCTCTAAATGCTCCTTGTGGCTAGGCGCAGTGGTTCACGCCTAGAATCCCAGCACTTTGAGAGGCCGAGGTGGGAGGATCCCTTGAAATTAAGAGCTTGAGACTAGCCTAAGCAACATAGCGAGACCCTGTCTCCACAAAAATAAAAATAAAAATTAGCCAGGTGTGGTGATGTATGCCTGTGGTCCCAGATACTCAGGAGGCTAAGATGAGAGGATAGCTTGAGTCCAGGCGGTCAAGGCTGCAGTGGGCAGTAATTGCACCACTACACTCCAGCCTGGGCAACAGAGCGAAACCCTATCCCTAAATAAGTAAGTACACGCTCCATGAACATCAACTCAAGCAAGCTGGGCTCCTTGCTTGGTACAAAATGCAGAGGACCAGGGGTGGGGCTGGAGTGTAAGAGAACTGCTTTGGCATTGCCCAAACCAGAACAAGTTCTTCCTCTAATGTAGTTCCTAATCTTTTTGTAATCTGGAGCCTTTGACATCTGGGGAAGCTTTTGGACCTCTTCCAAGAGTAAGGATTTTCAATGTATAAAACAGAATGAATGCATTGTATTACAAATGATGCTAGCTATCTTGCATTGCAGTTTTAATTTTTTTTTTACTTGGAATAAATAGATGAAATTCTTATAGTACACGTGAAGCTATAAGAACTAACAGCTGGTTCATAACTACTATAATTTTGAAGTAATGATATATGTAAGTTATATTTTGAGGTATCTCCAATAACTATATTATGTTTTAAAAACATCTGTGATTTCAACTGATGACAAAGTTAATGATTTTTTTTTTTTTTTGGGATGGAGTTTCGCTCTTGTTGTCCAGGCTGGAGTGCAGTGGCATGATCTCAGCTCACTGCAACCTCCGCCTCTCGGGTTCAAGCAATTCTCCTGCCTCAGCCTCCTGAGTAGCTGGGATTATAGGCATGTGCCACCACACCCAGCTAATTTTGTATTTTTCAGTAGAGACAGGGTTTCACCATGTTGGCCAGGCTGGTCTCGAACTCCTGACCTCAGGTGATCCACCCACCTTGGCCTCCCAAAGTGCTGGGATTATTATTCTGGCCAGTTAGTGATATTTTTAATGCAACTAGAGTTGCATTTTTTACCTATATTCATAATTGAAGGAAATATTAAATTTCAGTTAAAGACCAGGTACAGTGCCTCATACCCATAATCCCAATTTTTAAAAAAATGTTGGGAGGCTGAGGCAGGAGGATTGCTTGAGGCCAGGAGTTTCAGACCAGCCTGGGCAACAAAGCAAGACCCCGTCTCTACAAAAAATAAAAGTAAAATAAAAATAAATTAGCTGGGTACAGTGGCATGTGCCTGTAGTCCCAGCTGCTTGGGAGGCTGAGGCAGGAGTATCACTTGAACCTGGAATTTGAGGCCACCGTTGCATTCCAGCCTGAGCAACAAAGTAAGACCCTGTCTCTAAACAAACAAAGTAATAATACATTTCAGTTATAGGTTAATGAAAATAAAGACTTAATTTTGTTTCCCACCCAAGTTCATGGACCTCCTGGATTCTTTTTGTGGCCCTCAGGTTACTCTTTTTTTTTTTTTTTTTTTTTTTTTTTAGAGACAGGGTTTTGTTCTGTCACCCAGGCTGGAATGCTGTGGTGCAATCGTAGCTCACTGCAGCCTCAAACTCCTGGGCTCAACAGATTCTCCCACCTCAGCCTCCTGAGTAGCTGGGACTACGAGTGCACACCACCATGCCCAGCTAATTTTTTAAAACTTTTTTTGTAGAGATGGGGTCTTGTCTGTCCCCAAGGCTGGTCTTGAACTCGTGGGCTCAAGCAGTCCTCCCACCTCAGCCTCCGAAAGTGCTCAGACTACAGGGGTGAGCCACCGTGCCTAGCCCTCTCCCCTAATATTGTAGGCCTCACTTCCCCAGCTAAAATGGGAGCTCACGAAGAACAAAGGCTATTCCTTCATCTTATACTTAGTACCTTGAAAGGGCCTACCACACAGTAGGTGGTCACCTGTTAATCTGTTAGGTCTTTTGGATTTTCTAGGTAGACAATCACACAGATTGCAAGTGATAGTCTTTCTCTTTTCAATCTTCCTGTTTCTGTGTTCTTGTCTTACTGCATTGACTGAGATCATCAATGCAATGTTGAATAGTAGCAATGGTGGAAGGCACTCCAATCTTATTATGCTCCCTACTCATTAAGCAATAGGAATGTAAAGTACCTACCGTGGGTCAAACCCTGTGTTTGTAACACATTTAAGATCTTTCCTCTCCACTGAAATGCCTGAGCAGTCAGAGGATTTCAGTGAACAAAGCAATGCTGTGAACATCACCAAATTCTCTAGAGTTGCTGAGCTGCTCCTTTGAGATCCTGGTTCCCATAAAGTATGGACATAGGTTCCTGCTGGTGGCCCCAGGTCCCATCAGTAAGGTTGGGAGCTGCAGACTTTCCCAGGGCCACCGCAATGTGGAGCAGAGGCAAGTACACTGGAGAAGACAAAGCAATGCCTCTGTAGGGGAGGGAGTGGCGGAAGGCAGCCAGAGGGTGCAGCCAGGCCAGGGTTTGAGCCTTGCCTTAGCAGGGCCTGTTGAGGCCACCACCTGTCTGCACTAAGCATCTAACTATAGGCAGGATCAGATGTTAAGACAGAGGACTGCAACTTCAGGATGTGCAGCTAGGGAATGGGATACCTGTTTCCTTTCCCCTTTCTCAACCAGAAGGGAGTGAACACCAAGCAGGAGCTGTCAGGAGCAGTCCCCATATCCTCTCCACTATGTCTAGTTGGCCCTGGGGGAGGAGGAGAGTTTTTAATAAAATATAAGGAAGTTGATGTTTAAAATGGACCAGACTATGCCTTAGGAATTGGCATGGGACTGTTGTAATAAAACATGACCGAGAAGTCAGGAGATTGGACCAAAATGTTTTTAAGAAAGCCTGCAGCAGGCTGGGCATGGTGACTCACACCAGTAATCCCAGCACTGGAGGCCGAGGTGAGCGGATCATGTGAGGTCAGACGTTTAAGACCAGCCTGACCAACATGGTGAAACCCCATCTCTACTAAAAATACAAAAGTTAGCTGGATGTGGTGGCAGGCACCTGTAATTCCAGCTACTTGGGAGGCTGAGGCAGGAGAATCATTTGAACCTGGGAGGCAGAGGTTGTAGAGAGCTAAGATCGTGCCATTTTTGTATTCCGGCCTGGGCAACAAAGTGAGACTGTTGCTGGACTCAGTGGCTCACGCCTATAATCCCAGCACTTTGGGAGGCCAAGGCAGGCAGATCACTTCAGGTCAGGAGTTCGAGACCAGCCTGACTTTTTGGACAAAGATTGGTGAAACCCCATCTCTACTAAAAATACAAAAATTAGCCAGGCATGATGATGCTGGCCTGTAATCACAGCTACTCCGGAGGCTGAGGCAGGAGAATTGTTTGAACCTGGGAGGTAGGGCTGCAGTGAGCCGAGATTGCACCACTGCATTCCAGTATGGCGACACAGTGAGATTCTGTCTCAAAAAAAAAAAAAAAGAAAGAAAGAAATCCAGCTGCCCAGCAGGATTGGGGAAAGCTGAGTCCATTGAAGCCATGGAAATGGTACCCCTATGGGAGGCAGAAGAATGCACCCCCCTACCAAGATATCCACATCCTAACCCTCTGAACCTGTATGTTGCCTTAAGTGGCAAAGGGAACTTTGCACACGTGAAGGATCCTGAGATGGAGAGATTAGCCTGGATTATCCAGGTGAGTCCCACATAATCACAGGGCTCCTTAGAAGAGAAAGGGAGAAGGCGCTGTGACTACGGAGGCAGAGGGCAGATAGAGGCAGTCAAGGATCGCAGGCACCTCTCGAAGCCGGGAAAGACAAGGAACACACTACCCTGGAGCCAGCCTCTAGAGGCACAGCCCCACCTACACCTTGATTCTGGCCTTGTAGGACCCATCTGAGACATCTGGCCTCCAGGGCTGTAAGGTAGCACATTTGTGTGAAGCCACTAGGTTTGTGGTGATCTGTTACAGCGGCCTGAAGAAACTAACACAACCCCAAGGAGGTGAGCCTCTCCCCACAGCCCCGACCCAACCAGAAGGGAGATGTGTGCAGAAGACGATTCTGCAGGATGTTTGGGACAAATGGTCTCTGGGGGAAGACAGAAGCTAACAGAACTGATTCCACTGGGTGAACAGGGTGCTGGGAGGGCCCACAGGGAAGAGACTTCAGAGTTGGGCCTGTGGGGCCCGTACAAGTTGGCCAGGAGCAAGGCAGCCCAGGCCAGGCAGGGGCTGCAGGCGGGAAGGCTCTCTTTTACCAACACCATCCCCTGAGCAGCCTTAGGCCCCCGATCAAGGGAAGTCCTGAGGGCTGCGAGGTTTGCTCACTTCTTAGAACATGCGGCCCACCCTCCACACCTGCGTGGCAGAAACTGTCCAGGGGATGAGCCCAAGAAATCAGGAGACTCAGAGGCAGGGGTGGCCCAGAGATGGCGGGATGGAGCAGAAGCTCCCCCAGAGGTCTTGAGGGGTGGATTCTCCCTCTCCAGCCGGAGGAGGAAGGAAGTGGTTCCCTCCGCCCACCCTTCCCTTAAGCTGGCCCGGGGCAGGATCCTCGTGATCCGCGATTCGCTCCCACAGGCGGGACCTTTGTCGTCTGCAGAACTGCGGGAGGCCCAGGCCCCGCCTGCAGTGCGGAAGGCGGCCGGGGGGGGGGAACGAACCGGTGGACTGACCACAGGCAGGGACAAGGGGACTGAGACCCAGGCGAGGGCCGAGGCTTAGACGCCCGCGGAGCGTTGGAGGCCTGCGGTCAGTCGGGGGCACTAGGGGGCAGCGGGGGCGGGGCCTTGTACGGGGGCGGGGCCTGTTATGGGGCGGGCTGGGCCGGGCTGGGCCAGGCAGACTCCGAGGCTCCCAGTTGCTGCTGTGACCGCGGGCAGGTGGGGCTACGGGTAAGTTCTCGGGCCGGCGAGGAGCGTACCCCTGTTGGCGTGTAGCCCCTTCTCCAAGACCCCAGGTGCCCGATCGCTCCGAGAAGAGGGAACCCCCTTGGATCTCCGCTGTCCAGGCCTTGCTGCGGTTCGCGGGCAGGGCACCAGTCCTCGGCTCTGGGGTGTCCCAGCGCGGGCGGCGCGGGCGGGCAGTGCTTCCTCTCCGCGGGGAATGGAGTCCGAGTACGGGGAGGCGGGAAACGCCGGCCCCAGTGACACCCCCACAACCTTGAAAGTTCGTGTTGCGCGCCGCCCCGGGCCAGGTGCCTTCAGTTCTTCACTCTCCCCGGGCCAGGTGCCTTCAGTTCTTCACCATCCGTGCAGCAACCACAGGTGACCATCGTCGTCTTCCTCTTACAGGTGAAGAAACCAAGACGCAGAGAGGCCAAGCCCCTTGCCTTGGGTCACACAGCCACAGGAGGCAGAGCCAGAACTCACAACCAGGTCTGTGTCACCTAAGTCCTCGGATGCATCGTCCCTGCCCCGCTGCCCTCCCGGGAGACTGTGGGAGAGAAGTAGAGACAGAGGCAGTGCTGGGTGTCCCCGGAGAAGGCTGCAGTGAGCGGGCCCAGCCATCCCAGAAGGAGGAGCCCCGGGGCAGCAAAGTTTTCCCTGGAAACACTTTAAAAACACCCACCTTGGCCGGGCGCGGTGGCTCACGCCTGTAATCCCAGCACTTTGGGAGGCCGAGGCGGGTGGATCACGAGGTCAAGAGATCGAGACCATCCTGGTCAACATGGTGAAACCCCGTCTCTACTAAAAATACAAAAATTAGCTGGGCATGGTGGCACATGCCTGTAGTCCCAGCTACTCGGGAGGCTGAGGCAGGAGAATT
>PVKV010025484.1:0-29607 GCA_004027835.1 Alouatta palliata | reverse complement strand
AGCAGAAACCCTACAAGCCAGAAGAGAGTGGGGGCCAATATTCAACATCCTTAAAGAAAAGAACTTTCAACCCAGAATTTCATATGCAGCCAAACTAAGTTTCATAAGTGAAGGAAAAATAAAATTTTTTACAAACAAGCAAGTACTCAGAGATTTCATTACCACCAGGCCTGCTTTACAAGAGCTTCTGAAAGAAGCACTATATACAGAAAGGAACAACCAGTATCAGCCATTCCAGAAAACCCATCGGTAAGCTGCATCCAGACCCATCTCACATGCAAGGATATACAGAGACTCAAAACAAAGGGATGGAGGAAGATTTGCCAATCAAATGGAGAGGGAAAAAAAAAAAAAAGCAGGAATTGCAATTCTCGTCTCTGATAAAATAGACTTTAAAGTAATAGAAACCAAAAGAGATAAGAAGGACATTGTATAATGGTAGAGGGATCAATGTAACGGGAAGAGCTAACGATCCTAAGTCTATGTGCATCCAATATAGGAGCACCCAGATACATAGGGCAACTTCTTGGTGACTTACAAAGAGACTTGGACTCCCACACAATAATAGTGGGAGACTTTAACACTACATTATCAATATTGGACAGATCAATGAAACACAAGGTTAACAAGGATACCCAGGACTTGAACTTAGACCTCGAACAAGTAAGCTTAATAAACATTTACAGAACTCTCTACTCCAAATCCACAAAACATACATTTTCTTCAATAACACATCACATCTATTTTAAAAGTGACCACATGGTTGAGAGTAAATCACTCTCCAGCAATTGCACAGCATTTCCTAGGTTTAAATGAAATATTGGTGGCTGTTTGTTATTTTCCTCCCTTATTCCTTCCTGTCTCCATTGTATAACACAATTATTAGTATGAAAGAGCTTTTCAATACCCATTTTTAGACTGCATTCTAGCCTGGGCAATAGAGCAAGTTTCCCGTTCTCTCTCCCTCTTTTTCTTCTTCTTTTTCCCTTTCTTTCATTCTCTTTTTTCCTTCTTTCTCTCTTTCTCTTTCGTTTCTTTCAAAAAAAAAAAAAAGAAAAAAAAGGCAACTGAGTGCTGAATGAAATGAAGAGTTTTATTGCTTATAAAAGAACAACATGCCAGGTGTTGCTAAACTTTTTATATAGGCTTTTGATTAATAATTAACATAAAGGAAAACATTGGCTTTTCATGTTCCCTTACACTAATCAGGAATTTTCCATTGAAAGCCCATATTTAACCCCTCAGATTGCAGTATCTGTCATACAATCGGCACTCTGTAAATATGTACCTTTTCTGGCCCCAATTCTGATCTCACTTTCCTATAACCAAATACACACAGACACACACACACACACACACACACACTCTCTCTCTCACTCTTTCAGATGAAAAACTTCTATTATAAAATAATAATAATAATAATAATAAAATGTTAATTACTTTTTGGACATGGAATGTTCCTGCTCAGAGCCTCTCAGGGCTCCTCATTGTGCTTGGAACACCAGTGCCTCTCCATGCTCTCCAGAGCCTATGTGGGCAAGTTGCTGCCCCCACCTCAGACTCACCTTGTCTTACCTGCCCACCTTCACACTGCTTTTGCCACACTGGTCTTCTGCCTGTCTCCCAAACATGCCCTGCTCAGACCCACCCCAGCGCTTTTGCTGCTCTTTGCTTTGAATGAGGATTCTTCCCATGGCTGTGTCTCCTCATCATTCCAAGGGGAGGCCTTCGTTGACTACTCCAATAAAGAATTCCTCTCTGCCCCCACCCAACAAGTCATTCTTTGTCCTTACTGGCTTTTATTGTTGTCACAGTAACCTTATATCTGAGATTGCATTATTCATTCGTTGTTTATCTGTTCCCCTCCAGAATGAACCCCTGGCAGCTGGACTGTGTCATGTATGCTGTTCCATATATGATTCCTAGCCCAGGGCCTGGACTCTATAAGAATTTGCTGAATGCGTGAGTTCTAACAATGGCCCTGGGAGGCAGGCACTGTTGTAATCCCCACTTCACAGGTACAGAGACTGAGGCTCAGAGAGATGGAGCCCCTAGGCCAAGGCCATGCGGATGGTGTGGCACTTGATCCAGCTCCCTCTGGCTCAGAAGCCCATGCTCTTCCTATTGGTCCTCTCCTTGCCTGGTTTACCTGCTATATAGACCTTCCAGCACTTCACAAGCCCTCAAGGGAAGGATGTGTTTCTGAGACCTGGTTTCCACAACACATTAATTTTATCTGCATAATTTTCCTGTTCTAAAAGCAGCAGAAGGAGTCCATCTAAACTCCTCTGTCTAAAAAATCAAGCTTTCCTATAATTTCCCTTTAGCACCACTTCTCCTTTCTCTAGAAACCCTCTGCTTTATATATTCCCTACCCAGGAATTTTTTTTTTTTTTTTTTTTTGTTCAACAAGAAGGCAGGATAACGTTAAAGATCTCCTGGTGCACCTGATTCTGGTTTTGTTGCTATTCAGCTTCATGACCTTTAGCAAACTTTACTCAGCTTGGCTGTGCCTCAGTTTGGTCATCTAGAAAGGAAGGGGATAGGACTATAAGTAAATATGATTCTAGATCCTTTCAGGTATCACTTGTGCACTCATGCATTACGTGCCTGGAACGTGGAGGTGGGAGTACAAAGGCATGGTGCTTGCCTATTGACATGTGGCCCCTACAAACCAGGAAAGGCCTGGTGGTCCAGGATCTAGTGCTGCTCCCCATGTGCGCATCTCACCTGCTGCTCAGCACCAGCAGCCAGCACTACTCCACTTCTCTCAAGCGGTAAGAAGAAATTCTTAGAATCATTGAGACAAATTGATATATTTTTGACAACTTCATTTTGATTTAAAAATAACTTACACCAGAGGGTCTCTTTATTTTCATTTATTTCCTTTAGAGACAGAATCTCACTATGTTGCCCAGGCTGGTCTCAAACTCTTGGGCTCAAGTGATACTCCCTAGTAGCCGGGACTACAGGAGTGTGCACCATGCCTGGCTCCCAGTAAAGGCTCTCTTTAGAAGAATGGAGTGTTGCCAGGGCGTGGTGGCTCACACCTGTAATCCCAGCACTTTGGGAGGCTGAGGCAGGTGGATCACTTGAAGCCAGGAGTTTGAGACCAGCCTGACCAACATGGAGAAAGCCTATTTCTACAAAAATTAGCTGGGCATGGTGGGGTGCACCTGTAGTCTCAGCTACTCAGGAGGCTGAGGCAGAGAATCGCTTGACCCAGGAGATAGAGGTTACAGTGAACCGAGATCATGCCATTGCACTCCAGTCTGGGTGACAGAGCAAAACTCCGTCTCAAAAGAAGAAGAAGAAAGAAGAAAGAAGAAGAAGAAGAGAAATAAGAAGAGGAGGAAGAAGAGGAAGAAGAGGAGGAGGAGGAGTCTGTTAAGCACAGAGGCATAAGCGTGAGCATGTCAATTCTAAAACAGTTGGGAATTACTGTCACAAATATTGATGATGAAGGGAAGAAAGAAAAGCCTGGGGAGATGTAGAAATGGACTGTTCATCAATGACTTTATGATTTGGAGAAATATCAGTACTTTCTTGAGTGTCTACTCCAACACCCGAAAGTCATCACAGCTCTTGCTCTACGTGGTTGAATTATTTTGTCTTCACACTGACTTAAATCAATCTTGTCTGGTGTGCCTTTTAGGACTCTTTCAGTTCCACATAACATTCACCAACTTGAGTTGTCTCAGTCAAAAGACAACACCACAGCTCTGTGGATTGGGCCCAAATCCAGGCCTACAGCAGGCCTTGTCCAACTGAGTATAGTGGAGTTTGGGTGAGAGGCAAAAGAAGCACTCAGAGTCCTGAGCGGAGCCAGGGATGAGAAAGGCCACCCCCTACTCCTTTGCCAGTACAGACTCAGAAGTGGGGATCAGCATCCAGAGAGGGGCTGTATAAACAACCCAGCCATGTAAACTTGCTTTCTGTTGGCTGCCTGTTTTGGCTTCTGAAAGGTTTTTCTTTGTGAGACGTACACTTGTGAATCACGTACTGCCTGTAATAGTTAGGAGTTTTGTTTTCAGTTTCATTCATTTTGCTCCACAAAAGTATCTTTTTATCATGGAAAAAGTCAAACGTACAAAAGTAGGAAAAACACTGAAATGAATCCATCACCCATCCTCCGTAAGTAATGAATAAATGGCCAGCCTTGTTTTGTCCGTACCTCCATCTACTCTTCCACCCACCTCCTGCCCCACCGCCTATCTGGATTTTTTTTTTTTTTTTTTTTTTGGAAGCAAATGTCTATATAGAGTTTTTAGAGGAAACAAACTGAATGATTTATAGAACCAAACCAGAATGCTGCTGGAAAAAGAGCACAGTCAAATAAAACGTTGCCGATTTCAAATGTCCTTGATCATCTCACCCACTCCCCTAAAGCCATTTCAGTTCTTCCCCATGCCCTTATCATCCTATGCCTCACCTGCTGCTTCACAGAAAAACTAGAGTCCATCACAGGTATGTCATTTGGGAAGGTCAGCAAACTACCAGGGGGGCTCCAATCAGAAATCCGAGAAGTCTGTGGAGAAGGCAGTCAAGATCTGGGCTGAGGGAGGTCACCAGAGACAGGCCCCTTCAGTCTTCCTGCTCTGACATCCTTAGCATGTGGCCTCATCCTCATGGTTGCAGGATGGCTGCTAACCTCCAGGCATGGCATCTTCCTTCCAGGTGGAAATAAGGAAGTCCAAAAGAACTTTGCTCTTTTTTCTTTTTTTTTTTAGGGAAATGAAGTTTCTGATTCTTTCACTAAATCTGAGTCACGTGGCTACCCATAGCTGCAAGGAGTTCCTTGAAGGGGAGTAGTTTTGCTTTTTTAGCCCCTGTAGCACCGTTGGGAATGGACTTCGAATGGCCAGCTCACAGAGTCTGCACAACAAGGGGTGCCCTTAGTGTCTTACCCCTCCCTCCATCGCCTCTCCTTCCCTCTTCCTCTCAATGTGCATGGAGGCCGGGTGGAAGGAAGTGGTTTCTGCTCTCTGCCCAGGCTGCTCCTGACCTGTGTTCACAGGCTCCAAGCCCTTTCATTGCTAGGAAACTTATGCTGCAGTTATCTCCTGTGTCTTCCTCCTTTCCCTCCCCTACAGCTTTCTCATCACCTTTTATGCATACTCAGTCCCCCTCACATCATCACCAACACACACCACAGCCCATTGATTCCCCCCATTGTTCTGCACCGCGTGCTGCACAGCCCAGCTTCTTGAGCCACCTGTCCACACTCAGTGCCTCTATTTCTCCCTCCTGTGTCTGCATCCATGATTGCAGTTTGCTTCTTGCCCTGTACCCATGCTAGCAGATGGAATAGATCTCATCCTCTGTCTTACTTGGCCCTGGCAATATCATCCATTGTTCATCAGTTTCTGCTTACACCTCCCTGTGCCTCACTGTCTCTATGCTCCTGGTAATCTTTGTACAAGTTCCCGTCTGGTCTCTAAGTCATCATTTACATGCCTCTACCTTTCTATGTAACTTTTTGTTTATTTTGCTTTGTCTCTTCCCTTTCTCTTTCTCTTGCCCTGCTGCCCTTTAGACTCTACTGTTAAAAACTGACTATTATACTAACTTATCTCAAAAAAAGAGGCAAGCAGGTATGCATGAGCCTCCTGAGGAAAGAACACAGTACCAACCATGAAGTAGTCTTGTCATTAACATCAAACCCAAGGCTGGGCACGGTAGCTCACGCCTGTAATCCCAGCACTTTGGGAGGCTGAGGTGGATGGATCACCTGAGGTCGGGAGTTCAAGACCAGACTGACCAACATGGAGAAACCCCATCTCTACTAAAAATACAAAATCAGCTGGGCGTGGTGGCGTATGCCTGTAATCCCAGCTACTTGGGAGGCTGAGGCAGGAGAATTGCTTGATGTGGGGAGGCAGAGGTTGCGGTGAGCTGAGATCGCACCCTTGCACTCCAGCCTGGGCAACAAGAAGGAAACTCTGTCTCAATAAATAAATAAATAAATAAATACCCAGATCTGATCAAGCCTCTGAATCCAAATACCAAATGGCAAAAAATGCAGAGGACAGAGGAACCTGTTAAACCAGCGGCCCCCAACCTTTTTGGCACCAGGGACCACTTTTGTGGAAGACAATTTTTCCACAGATGGGAGGCAAGGGGGTGGGTGGGAGGGGATGGTTTCAGGATGAAGTTGTTCCTCCTCAGATCATCAGGCATTGGATTCTTATAAGGAGCAGGGCAACCTAGATCCCTCGTATGGGCAGTTCACAACAGGGTTCGTGCTTGCTTAAGAATCTAATGCCACGCTGATCGGAGAGGAGGCAGAGGTCAGGTGGTAATGCTCGTCCACTGCTCACCTCCTGCTGAGCGGCCCCTTTCCTAACAGGGCACTGACTGGTCCCTGTCAGTGGCCTGGGGACTGGGGACCTGTGTGTTAAACTACACCAAAGGGACACGGTTTAGGAAAATCCAGACTGTGTGAAACTCTACATAAAACTAACTGATTTTATTCAACAAATAAATTGCAAAGCTTATTCTTGAAAAACATACAAGAATGGCTAAGTGCTCTCACCACAAAATGTTAACTATGGAGGTGATGCATATGTTAATTAGCTAGATTTAGTCATTCTACAATGTTACAATGTATATATACTTCAATGTATATATATATATACTTATATATATATAAAACGTGCATAATAAATACATATAGTTTTATTTGTCAATTTAAGAAATAAATAAAAATCCCTAAAAAATTGTGAAGCAAAAGAGAGAGAGAGCGAGAGAGAGATGGAGAGGGTAATGATAAAAAGGACTTGAAAGATCTATGGCCAGGCACAGTGGCTCATGCCTGTAATCCTAGCACTTTGGGAGGCTGAGGCAGGAGGATTGCTTGAGCCCAGGAGTCTGAGGGCAGTTTCAACAATATATGGAGACCCCATCTCTACAAAAAAAAAAAAAAAAAAAAATTAGTCAGGTGTGGTGGCATGCACCTGTAGTACCAGCTACTTGGGAGGCTGAGGTGGGAAGATTGCTTGAGCTGGGGAAGTTGAGGCTGTACTCAGCTATGATTGCACCACTGTGCTTCAGCCTGGATGACACAGCATGACCCTGTCTCAAACAAAACAAAACAAACAAACAAAAAACAACCACACAAAACATCTATCACCCCTATTTGCAATGTGTGGAGCTTACTCGGATTCTGATTTAAACAAACTATAAAAACCATCATTTATGAGACAGATAGATATTTGGTAATATTAAGGAATTATTTCTAACTTTAACTCTTTAGAGTTATCATAGTATTTTGGGCTACTTTTTATTTTATTTTATTTATTTCTGTATTTACTTATTTTTTAGAAACATTGTCTTGCTCTGTTTTCTAGGCTGGAATCCAGCAGAACAATCATAATTCAC
The DNA here is from genome assembly GCA_004027835.1 of Alouatta palliata. Classification (NCBI taxonomy): domain Eukaryota; kingdom Metazoa; phylum Chordata; class Mammalia; order Primates; family Atelidae; genus Alouatta; species Alouatta palliata. Next base: position 22,227 of record PVKV010025484.1, on the reverse strand, counting down.
TGTAGCCTGCAATTCCTGGGCTCAAGCAATCCCCCCACCTCAGCCTCCCAAGTAGCTTGAACTACAGGAAGGCTACCATGCCAGGCTAATTTTTAAATTTTTGTGTAGAGACAGGGTCTCATTATGCTGCACTGGCTGGTCTCAAATGCCTGGCCGCAGCAATCCTCCGGCCTTTAGCCTTGTACAGTGCTGGGATTACAGGCAGGAGCCACCATGCTGTAATTTTTTGAAACTTGTATTTTAAAGATGTACACTGAATGTTTGCAGCTGAAATAAGTTTCTGGGATGTGCTGCAAAATCATTTTGGAAGGAAAGAAAACTGAGGGCATGAAAATAAAACTAGATTGGTACAAACATTTACAAAATAAACACAATATGATAAACCTTCACATATCCAACTGCCAACTTCAATAACTATCAGCATCTTGGCATTGGTTTCATCTATAATTATTTTAGAAAGTTTTAGGTAAATTGTCTATGTTGAAATGCACATATCTTAACTGTACAACTTAAAAATGAATACACCCCTGTAAAGATATAGAATATTTCCATCACCCCAGAAGATAAAGCACATCCCATTAAGATTTCCTTCACCCTGAAAGTTTCTCTAATGTTTTTTCCTGTTGAATACCCCTTAAAGAAGCTACCACTTCCCCCCTCCTTCTTTCTTAATATATATTAGTTTTACCTGTCTAGAACTTCAAAAAATGAAGTAATACTCAAAAAATGGAGTACATACTCTTTCACATAGATTAGTTATGACTTTCTAGAACTTTACACTAATGGGAAAAACAGTATGTACATCTTTTACTGTGAGTTTCATCTGTCTTGTGTATATCAGTAGTTTGTTCCTTTTTATTGCTGAGTAGGATTCCATTTTGTAAATATGCCACACGCTGTTTATTAATTAACCTGTTGATGGATATTGGACTGTTTCCAGTTTTTGGCTATTATAAATAAAGCTGTGATAAACATTCTTATACAAGTCTTTTTGTAACCTATTTTTCTTAGTTAAGTTCCAGGAATGGAATTTCTTAGTCAGAGGGTAGGAACATGTTTATCTTTATTAGAAATGGCTAAATGGTTTTTCAAAGAATTTGAATCATTTTGCATTCCCATCAAGAATTGTATGAGAGTGCTAGTTGCTCCATATCCTTACCAACATTTGGTGTTGTCTGTCTTAACTTTTTTGTTCTGTTTTGTTTTTGTTTTTTGAGACAGGGTCTCATTCAGTTCATGCAGGCTGGAGTGCAGTGGGGTGATCTTGGCTCACTGCAACCTCTGCCTCCCAGGCTCAAGCTATCCTCTCACCTCAGCCTCCTGAGTAGCTGGGACTTTAGGCATGCACCACCATACCTGGCTAAATTGTCAGTCTTAAATTTTAGCCACTTAAATAAGTATGGAGTAGCATGTCATTGTGATTTCAATACTCATTCACCTGATGACCAATGATATTGGGCAATTTTCTTTTTTTTTCTTTTTCTTTTTGAGATGGAGTCTTGCTCTGTCACCAGGCTAGAGTGCAGTGGCATGATCTCTTCCTTCCTTCCCTCCCTCCCTCCCTCCCTTCCTTTTTCCTTCCTTCTTTCCTTCCTTTCTTCCTTTGCTCCCTTCCTTCCTTCCCTCCTCTTCCTTCCTTTCTTTCTCTCTCTCTCTCTCTCCCCCTCCCTCCCTCCTTCCCTTCTCTCTCTCTTTCTCTCTTTCTTTCTTTCTCTTTTTCCTTATTGAAATATTCAGGACCTCCAGTACAGTTGAAGCAGTAAGAATAGAGAACATTACCTTCTTTCCAATATTAGGGAAAAGTGTTTAGCAACCAATAGGAATTATTACTTGTAGTTTTTTTCTTTGTAGGTGCCTACAATTAAATTAAACTAGTTCTTTTTTGTTCAGTTGGAAAGAATGTATATTCTGCTATCATTGGGTATAGTGTTCTATAAATGTCAATTAGATTGAGATGGCCTATAGCAGAGTTTAGCAAACTCTTACCATGAAGGGCCAGATAATAGACATTTCAAGTTTTGTGAGCTATATGATCCCTTTTGCATCTCAATTCTGCAAAGGCTGCTATAGACAACCATAGACAATACATAAATGAATAGCTGTGGCTGTTTTCTAATAAAACTTTGTTTTTGAGATTTGTGTCATAGGCCATAATTCACCAATCCCTGATCTATAGTGCTTTTTAAAAGATATTAAATATATTTACTGGGTTTTTTTTTTTTGGTCTAGTTATTCCATCCATTTTCAAGATCAAGATATCAAAATCTTTCACTGTGATTATGGATTTATTTCTCTCTTTAGTTCTGCTAGTTTTGCTTAAGTTATTTTTAAGCTTTGATTTTAGATGCATAAACATATGTAATTGTTATGTTTTCCTAATATATTGACTAATTTATCATTTGCAGTTTCCCTCTTTGTCTCTAATCATATTTTGTCTTAGTCTATTTTGTTAAATATTAATATAGTCACTTCAGATTTCTTATTATTAAAAACACATAACACTACCCTCAAAACTTAAGAATAAAGAATTGTATTTTAAAAATATGTAACAGTAAATTCATCATATTAACCATTTTTAGCTGTATAGTTCAGCAGTGTTAAGTATATTCACCTTGTCGTCCAACAGTTCTCTAATACTTTTCATCTTGCAAAAGTGAAACTCAACACCTGCTAAACACTAATTCCTCCCCTCCTCCCCTCAGCCCTTGGCAACTACCTTTCTACTTTCCGTTTCTATGATTTTGACCACTTTAGATACTTCAAATGAGTGGAATCATACAGTATTTTTCCTTTAGTGACTGGCTTATTTCACTAATCAAAATGTTCTCAAGTTCCATCTATGGTGTAGTGATAACAGGATTTTCTACATTTTTTCCTTTTTTTTCAGACAGAGTCCCGCTCTATCACCTATGCTGGAGTGCAATGGCATCACCTTGGCTCACTGCAGCCTCTACCTCCCAGGTTCAAGCGATTCTTCTGCCTTAGCCTCATGAGTAGCTGGGACTACAAGTGCATGCCACTATGGCCAGCTAATTTTTTTTTTTTTTTTTTTTTTTTTTTTTTTTTTTTTGTATTTTTAGTAGAGACGGGGTTTCGCCATGTTGGCCAGACTGCTCTCAAACTCCTGACCGCAGGTGATCCACCCACCTCGGCCTCCCAAAGTGCTGGGATTATAGGCGTGAGCCACCACACCCAGCCAGATTTCCTACTTTTTAAAGGCTACGTAACATTCTGCTGTGTGTATATACCACATTTTCTTTAGCTATTCATCTGTTGATGGACATTTGAGTTGCTTCCACCTCTTGCATATTTTAAATAATGCTGCAATGGACAAATGGATCCTGCTTTGAAGTCTTTTGGTTATATAATCAGAAGTGGGGTTTGCTTGGTCATCTGGTAATTCTATTTTCAATTTTTGGAGAAACCTCTATACTGTTTTCCATAATGGCTGCACCATTTTACATTCCCACCAGCAGTGCACAAAGGTTCCGATTTTTCCACATCCTTGCCAACACTTGTTGTTTTCTGTTCTTTCCATGCTGACCCTTTTCATGAGTATGCAGTGATATCTCACTGTGATTTTGACTTGCATTTCTTTTATGAGTAGTGAACTTGAGTATCTGTTTGTATCCTTGTTGGCCACCTGGGATTTCTTACTCTTTTTCTTTCTTTCTTTTTCTTTTTCTTTTTTTTTTTTTTTTTTTTTTTTTTTTTTTTTTTTTTTTTTTTTTTTTTTTTTTTTTTTTTTTTTTTTTTTTTTTTTTTTTTTTTTTTTTTTTTTTTTTTTTTTTTTTTGAGATAGAGTTTCATTCTGTTGCCCAGGCTGGAGTGCAATGGTTCGATGATCTCGGGTCACCACAACCTCAGCCTCCCAGCTTCAGGCGGTTCTCCTGCTTCAGCCTGCTGAGTAGCTGGGATTACAGGTGCCTGCCACCACACCCAGCTAATTTTGTATTTTTAGTAGAGACGGGGTTTCTCCACATTGGTCAGGTTGGTCTTGAATTACCAACCTGAGATGATCTGCCCACCTCGGCCTCCCAAAGTGCTGGGATTATAGGCGTGAGCCACCGTGCCCAGCCCTTATTCTTTCTTTTTACATAGTGTATCCTTTTCTATTGTTTTACTTTCAACCTATTTATGTTTTTGCAGTTAAGAGTTATCTCTTGTGGACAGTGTACAACCAGGTCTTGGTTTTGGTTTGTTTTAAATCCAGTCTGACAATATCTGTATTTTCATTAGCATATTTAGTGTATTTATATTTAATACAGTCTTTTTATTTATTAATTATTTTTTTTGAGGGGGAGATAGAGTCTTGCTCTATCTTCCAGGCTGGAGTTCAGTGGCATGATCTTGGCTCACTGCAACCATGCTCTCCCGGGTTCAAGTGGTTCTCCCACCTCAGCCTCCCGAATATCTGGGATTACAGGTGTGCACCACCATGCCTGGCTTATTTTGGTATTTTTAGTGGCGATGGGGTTTCACCATGTTGGCCAGGCTGGTCTTGAACTCCCGGCCTCAAATGATCCACCTGCCTTGGCCTCCCAAAGTATTAGGATTACAGGCATGAACCACTGTGCCTGGTCTCATTTTTTGTATTTTTGGTAGAGACAGGATTTCATCATGTTGCCCAGGCTGGTCTTGAACTTCTGAGCTCAAGTGATTCACACAACTCACCCTCCCAAAGTGCTGGGATTACAGGTCACCACACCTGCCTATATTTAATATAGTTATTGATGCTAAGCTGTGACATCTTTAAGGGATCCGAGGGTAGATTCTGGTAGGCTGCTTAATGGCTACCTGAGGATATCCACATCCTATTCCCTGGCACTTATGAATATGTTGCCTTACCTGGCAAAAGAGATTTTGTAGATGTGATTATTGGTTACTGGCCTTAAAATGGGGTAGTGTATCCTATCCTGAATAATCTAGGTGGGCCCAATCTAATTACACAAATTCCTAAAAGGGGAGAACTTTTCCATGCTGGGTCAGAGAGACAAGATAGGAGGAAGAGGACAGATTTGAAGTGTGAGAGGAACTTGACTAATAATTCCTGGCTTTGGCTTTGAAGATGAAGGTAGGATGTCCCAGGCAAATGAATGCAGCACGGGCCTTTAGAAGCTGGAATGACCCTCACCTCACAGCCAGCAAGAAATTAGGGAACTCAGTCCCACCTGAGTGAACAGGAAATCAGTTCTCCTCTGCAGCCTCTAGAAAGAACATAGCCTGTCAACACCCTTTTGGCCCAATGAGCTCTGTACCTCCAGAACTGTAATGTAGTAAATTTGTGTTGTTTTAAGCCACTGAGCTTGTGGTTAATTTGTTATGGCACCAAGAGAAAACTAACATGACACATACTTCTTTATATATTATTTTTCCTCTTTCCAACTTTCTTTCTTTCTTTTTTTTTTTTTTTGAGACAAGGTCTCCCTCTGTCACCCAGGCTGGAGTGCAGTGGTGCTATCTCGGCTCACTGCAGCCTCCACCTCCTAGCTTCAAGTGATTCTTGTGTCTCAGCCTCCTGAGTAGCTGAAATTACAGACACCTGCCACCATGCCCAGCTAATTTTTGTGTTTTCAGTAGAGACAGGATTTTGCCATGTTGGCCAGGCTGGTCTTGAACTCCTGGCCTCAAGTGATCCACCCACCTCAGCCTCCCAAAGTGCAGGGATTACAAGCGTGAGCCACTGCTCTCAGCCCCAACTTTCCAATTCTACTGGCCTCAAACTATTTTCTGTTCATTTCAAGTCAATCAAGTGATGGCTCTCTGCAGCTGGAGCTACTCATGGATTGGGGGTTGCCCTCAGGTAAAAAGCCACAAAGTCACAAATCCCAACAATTTTCATTCATTTTTCAAGGGTGGTCTTTCCTACAGTTTCTGCCCTCTTTTGGTCAATCTCTAATGCCTTCACATATTATTTAAAAAATGCTTTGCTCAAGTTGTATAATTTTTATTTTGTTTTACTTATTTACTTTTTTTGAGACAGAGTGTCACTCTGTCGCCCAAGCTGCAGTGCAGTGGTGAGATCTCGGCTCACTGAAACCTCTTCCTCCCCGGTTTAAACGATTCTCCTGCTTCAGCCTCCCAAGTAGCTGGGGTTACAGCGGTGCACCACCACGCCCAGCTAATTTTTTTCCTTCTTTTTTGGTATTTCTAGTACATGGGGTTCCACCATGTTGGCCAGACTGGTCTCAAACTCCTGACCTCACGAGATTCGCCTGCCTTGGCCTCCCAAAGTGCTGGGATTACAGATGTGAGCCACCGCGCCCGGCCAGATTGTATAATTTTTATATGTAAGATTAGTCCACCGTTACCAAAAGCTGGAACCTCATTATACTCTCTGCCTACTTTTACATTTGCAATTTTCCGTAATTTAAAAAGAGAAAGAAAAATTTTTTTAATGCTCTAGTAGGATGTTTTAATTTTACTTATTAATCAGAAGACTAAAAATGAGTTGCTGTCTCTTAATGTGACAGTTGAAATAAAAGAAAAGGAATAAAACGGGGAGTTTTGAAAGCCTTTGATAGGGGAAGGAAAGACCCCAACCTTCCCTGCTGGGAGGAAGGAATCCTTGTAGGTTAGTTCCACCACGTGCAGTTCCTCACAGTCACCAGCAGGGGGAAAAAGTAGTTTTGCGTTTCCGATGGATCCCGGCGCCCGCGGCCAATTCCCCAAGCAAAGGGAAGCCAGCGGAGAGCGCAGAGTCCCCATCAGCGTTCGGAGGAACTGGCCTAGAGGGGCCACTCGGAGCGCAAAGGCCCCGCGAAATAGAATATCCATACGCCCAGCAACCCTCCCCTTGTCAGGCGCACGGAATAACTTGGCTGGAACTCCCCGCTGACCGCTCCGCCTGGGACTGAGGGCTGCAGCCGCACAGACTCCTCCAGGGCGCCTACCGCGGCGCGGGCAGCAGGGGGACCCACTGTGGCCGCGCCCGGGACCTCAGGGAACCAGGTGAGCCCGCGCCCGTGTCCGAGTGCGATCCAGGTGAGCTTGCGCCCGAGTCCGCGGGGGACCAGGTGAGCCTGCGCCCGGGTCTGAGTGGAGTCAGGTGAGCCCGTCCAGCGACCCCAGTTTGGTCGGGGTCGTCAAACTAGGACTCAAGCAGTCAGTGGGCAGAACTGGTTGGCGGGGAGAGCCAGGCGCGCTCAGGAGCCAGGCGATGGGCCTGGGCACAGCCGTGTCTGCAAGGGCTGCGGTCAGGGGGTCGTTGAGAGGATCTGCTTCTACCTAGTGGATTCACAGTACTAGCCATAAAAATAAACCCTGCTAATGAGATGGTGTGTGGGGAGGGAGTGGGAGCGTGATCATTATGTTACAGCTGAGCATTAATAATTTCCTTGAGGACCTTGGCCGAACTGTTTTGTAGCCAGTGGAGAGCCTGGGTCCGTGTCCCTGAGTTCTGAGTTAACTGCGTGGACAAATGATGAGAAACAGCCATCACTTTAGGGGTGTTTTAAGAGAAAGTCAGTGGTTGCTGAAACAGTGAGTTAGAGATTGGAATCAGAAAGCAAGACCAGAAAGACAAGAAGCAAAGATAGGGGAAGTCAAAAAAAGGAAACTGCCTGGAAATAAAGCCAGATGGGTCTGGCAGGAGCGCTGTCTTTGCTGACATCGGTCAATGGACGTGACCCTGGACAGATCACTGGAGTCAGAGGAGGTCACTGATTAAGAATCCGCTGGTTATCTTTGGTGTTTTAAGGTTACCATGGTAGGAATAGAACGTGTGCAGCACATAGGCAACAAGTTTTGGCAAGTGACCAAATAAGATATAAACATTTAATTGGATTAGGAGATCGGTTGCAAAGCGCTGTGTTTTCTATGCTATGATGAACATTCAGAGCGGAATCTCTACAAAAACACTATGTGTAAAAGATTAGATGTAGGATTACGGTGTTGCAAAACAGTACGGTAAATTATTTACTTTTTTTTTTTTTTTTTGAGACGGAATCTTGCTCTGTCGCCCAGGCTGGAGTGCAGTGGTGCCATCTCAGCTCGCTGCAAACTCTGCCTTCCATGTTCAAACAGTAAATTATTTACTCTCAGTCTCAATAATACTGTGTGTAGCAGTAATACTCTAATTACATTAAATATATTTCAAAAAGGTGTCCATTTGTTTTAGGCAACTAGTTACTGGTTTAAAATAGATAGGAATATAAAACATTCTGATAATTTGAAATATAGGCTACAGTCAAGTAAAACATTTGCAAAACCATACATGAAAATGAGTAAAATAATAACATAGGCCGGGCACAGTTTCTCACGCCTGTAATCCCAGCACTTTGGGAGGCTGAGATGGGCGAATCACAAGGTCAGGAGTTTAAGACCAACTCTGCCAATATGGTGAAACCCCATCTCTACTAAAAATGCAAAAATTAACTGGGCGTGATGGTGGGCATCTGTAGCCCCAGATACTCAGGAGGCTGAGGCAGGAGAATCGCTTGAACCTGGGAGGTGGAGGTTGCAGTGAGCCGAGATCACACCACTGCACTCCAGCCTGGGCGACAGAGCGAGACTGCCTCTCAACAAAAAAAAAGCATAGCCAAGTTCAGCTAGTTTTCAAAAGAAATATAGGATGCTACTCTTTCCCCTGTTCTTGCACTTGAGGGTTGAGAGGCTGTTTGTTGTCGTAGGCTCACATTTGTGTTTCCAAGTCAGGCCTGCAAAACCTGACTGTGCATCCCATATCTCAATTTACCCAGTTCTAGGGTCCTTCTACGCACACCTGTGAAAAGACATCTTAATCTTGTAGTTTAAAACTTGCCTATACTGCTTAGTGTTTTTAAAAATTTGGAAAGGGGAGGAAAAGTCAGGTTACCTTTCCATGAATCAGACACAGCAACCAAACTTCAATTGTTGGGGAGGGATTGTTGGCTGAATGAAAAAACTAGGTGGGAGGCAGGAGGGGTGGATATGTTGACCTCATTTGAACTTTGCATGCTGTTTCTTTGGTGAGGAGTTTAGAACAAGTACTCAAGCTTAGTTTTGGTGGAAAGGCATTAATTGCATTTTCTCAAGCAGTGTTTGTACAGAAGTATTACGGAGCCTCATAACACTTCTCATACGCTCCCAGGAACAGATTCCTTGTACCTTAGAGGCAAGGTACTTGTCAATAAACCTTTAGCTTGAGGCTTGCTCTAATATATTTTATGTGACTGTAGTGGAACTTGGTAGTTAATCAGAGAATGTGAGCTTCTCATATTCTTAAAAAATTCAGTGCATCAGCAAATGTTGCATTATGGGCTATGAAATTCCTTCTGTTAGTTGTTCACATTTGAGCCTGTGCCCACTGTGTTTTGTATGATGGACAAACCTTTGTGTAAGTAAGATAGAGCTTTATCTTTTTTTTCCAATGTGTAGACACTCTGTAAATAGGCAGTCCTTGGTGGGTGTGGCAGCTCCTCCATCTCATGGGGAACCTGGACTCCTCTCTTCTCTGCTGTCCTTAGTGTGTAGTTCTCATCTTTCAGGCTGCCTTATCGTTGCAAGATGACTGCTGAAGTTCTAGTCATGACACCCACATTCTAGGTGAGAAGGAAGAAAGAGAGAGGCAGCTGAATACGATTTAACAACGTCCATTTAAATTTTGTGGTAGAATGTCTGCAAAGATGGCGGCCAATAATTTGTGTAGGCTTAAGTCACTTTTCCTATCAAGGGGTATAGTCTGCTTTTCTTCTTTTTTAGTCAGAGTTGAACCTACAACTTGCTTTGACTAATAGAACTCACTGGAAGGCTTTACTGGGCTTTGCTGCTTCTGTTTTCACCCTCTTGGGATCAAGCTGCCATGTAAAGAAGCTTAGACTATCTATCTATCTATCTAAAAGCAGAGTACAATAGTGCGAACACAGCTCACTAGAGCCTTGACCTCCTGGGCTCAGGTGATCCTCCAACCTCAGCTTCCATGGTAGCTGGGACTGCAGGTGCACTCCACCGTGCCCAGCTGATTTTTTGTAGAGACAAGGTTTCACCGTTTTGCCCAGGCTGGTCTTGAACTCCTGGTCTCAACATCCACCCACCTCGGCCTCCCAATCCTGCTAGGATTACAGGTGTGAGCCACTACACCTGGCCCAGACTAAACATTGAATAATGAACAACCATGTAAAGAGAGGCCTAGCCAGTCCCCAGCTATTCCAGGTACTGCAGCTGAGGCATAAGTCATGTGCATGAAGCCATCTTGGGTGTACCAGTCCTAGTCAAACTCCACTTGATACCATGTGGAATACAAGAATCACCCAGCTGAACCCAGCCAACTTATAGAAATGATCATTGCTGAATTGTGCCAAAACACAATTAATTGGCTCGCTGCCTCCAAATGCCAGATGGTCAATAAGTGAGGTTCATTAATTGAGCTCTTTGCCATACTAGACATGTTATGAGTTTGTTAGTGTAGAGGAAGAGAATGGCTGTCTGGGATGGGGAGGAGGGGTAACAGTGGCCACAGTTACCAGTCACATGATGGTGGCTTGGGACAGAAAGGGCACCTCTGGGACCTCAGAAGCAGGGTCCTATGGGAGAGTTACTCTCATGCTTTGGCATTAATGGGACTGGGCCACCCACAGGGGCTGTTCTTTTGTGTCCTGCCTCAGACCTTCCCCTGCTTGGAAGCTTCTGCTACCTCACAGTTTCTGTGCCTGCATAACCTCAGGCCCCTCTCCGTGTACACTGTGAGCTCCCAGTTCCCAGTTGCTTCCAGGTAGCCTAACTCCTGTTCTAAAAGAGAAAGTCAAATTATATCAGCTCTGTTGTTTAGTGAGGTCACTGCAGAGGTTATCTCTGGTTTCTGGATTGACTGCACAGCCCTTATCCAGGCTCTGGCAGGAGAGGGACATGGCTTCGTGAGGATTTTGCCAATAACTAGGATTGTGTGAAGCACAGGCTCTCTTGGGGGCACCATGCATGTGGCAACTAATGTTCTCTTCCAGGTTTTGAGCAGGATTGAGGCAGGGAAGGAAGACTGTGTGACATGGTGGATTTGCCTTGAGCTCTAGAAGAACTGGATCAAGTCACTTTCTGCCTGTGTGACTTTGAGCAGGTTTTATGGAACTTTGCCTCAGTTTTCTTATCTGTAAAATGGGGTGACTGGTACCCACTTCGGAAGGTTATTGTGAAGATTAAATGAAAGAGTGTGTGTAAAACACATAGTGTGTGCTCACTAAATGTAGCCATTATGTTACTATTTTGTTTTAACTTAATAAGCAACTGTGTGTCTCTTTTGTGGAATCAGTGTTTCTTTAAAAGTTAGCCATCAATCAAGTTATGTTTTCCCAAAGATGTCCATTATACAATTGAGAATTCTTTCTAAGTAAAAAGTTTATTTCCAATCATATTACATCATTTAAAAACTTCTTTTAAAATAACGCAAAATTTTTTTTTCAAAATTGTGACTTGAGAGGGAAATTTACTGGTAATATACTAAAGGTAACCAAAAGTCTGTCCATATTGTATACACGTATTTTTTCTCTGTCTAGGGTGAGCAGGGGCAGTTTGGGAGTCTGGCCTTGTGGGATGCTCCTCTACTTACTTACTGTTTCACATGATCACATGATCACCCAACATGGAGTGGGACTTAGACTGCTTCCCTGGGGCAAGGGCAGCTTGAGAGAAAAAGTAGTGGGTGTTTTGGAAGACAGGCTTTCAATTCCTTCAAGGCTGCAACTTAACGCAAAGTATGTGTGATCTTCCTATGGTAAGCCTTTTAAAATTTTCGTAAAGTGGATTCTTTCATAATTGCTTATATAATAGCAGTGGACAGGGATCTTACAAGTTATTGATGCATTTATTTGATATTTTTTTCTAGTGTTTATAGTGAGCACAGGTTTGCCATTCTGCTTATAGCATACCTTTAAAATAACTGCTTGTATAACACATTACTTCTGTAAAGACAAATTCTTTGCAGAGGATTTTTTGTCTTTACTAGACTATCATGCTCTGTAAAAATGTAGGTATCACTATCATTATTTTTTCTTTTGTTTTTTAGAAATGGAATCATGCTTTGTTGCTCAGGCTGAGGTAAAGTGGTGTGATCATTGCTCATTGCAGCCTTAGACTACTGGGCTCAAGCAGTCTTCCTGCCTCAGCCTCCCAAGCAGTTGGGACTACACATGTGAGCCACAGTTCTATCATTCTCTAAGTCGGACACACCCTTAGTTGGTTGTGGCATTTCTTTTTATAACTCTTGAGGGACAGGTGGTACTACATCTGGAAATTGATTTTGATTTTGTGAACTCGAGGCTGATGTGGGTTTATAAGTGCTGGCTGGAGACTTCACTCACATTGTAGTGCAGCCTGTCAATATGAGGCAAGAAAAACAATGGCTTATCCTAAAACAACTTGTTTCTACTTATTTATAAGTAATCTAAGAAAGTTCAGACAGGACAGGAGGGTGTGAGGCCTTCTTCCCATCCCACTTGCCGGAGGTGGGTGGCTGCTGCTAAGAGTCTCTCATCCTCCTTTCTGTGTGTGTTTGTGTGTGTGCATGTGTATTAACAAACATACATGGACGTGTCTTATTTCTATGTAATGCAAATAGTGTCTCACGTATGGTTCGTTATTGCATCTTTTTGTGCATATCTAAATGTGTTCCCATTGCAGCATACACACAGCTCCATTTCATTCTTTAAACTGTTTCATTGTGTCCTCTTGCATGGCTGGACCACAATTGGCCAATGCCATATGAAGATCATTTCCCAAAAGACTATGTCTAAAGGTAAACATTTCACTAGATTTTTAAAAATTATACCAAAAAAGCATGCCCACCATAGCGTGTGTAACAAAGCAGAAACATATAAAGAAAAATTCAGTAATACAGTCTTTGCCTCTGATTGTACCCTTTAAGGTACAGTCTGAACAGTTTGATTTGAAACTTTCTGCATCTTTCTCTCTGGTCAAATGTGTGTATGTGTTGTGTGTAGAAGTGTGCATAGGCTTTTTTCCTATTATGTATTTGTTCAAAAATAAGCTTATTCTCTGGCTGGGCCTGGTGCCTCACGGCTGTAATCCCAGCACTTTGGGAGGCTGAGGCGGGTGGATCCCTTGAGGTCAGGAGTTCGAGACTAGCCTGGACAGCATGGCGAAACCCCGTCTCTACTAAAAATACAAAAATTAGCCAGGTGTGGTGGTGCACACTGTAATTCCAGCTACTGTGGAGGCTGAGACAGGAGAATCACTTGAACCCAGGAGGCAGAGGTTGCAGTGAGCCGACATTGTGCCACTGCACTCCAGCCTGGGTGACAGAGCTAGACTCTATCTCAAAAAAAAAAAAAAAGCTTGTTCTCTCTATATATCTTTATAATTTTCTTTTATTTTCTGCCCTCTAAACAATATACCACTGGCATATTTCTAGATAAGTAAGTGTAAGAGTAACTTATTCTTTTTCATGGCTGTATAATATTCATTGGTACAGATAACATAATGTAGCCAGCCATTCCTCTGTTGAGCTATTCAGAATATTTCCAGTTTTTTTTTTTTTTTCATTACAAACAATTCCGGTACTTTTATTCCTGTAGGAGAAATTTTTCAAAGTGAGACTCCTGGATCAAAAGTGATGTATATTTCTTATTTTAACAGATGCTGTCAGATTATTTTCCAAAAGGTTGTGAAGATTTATATCCCCACCAGCAATATATGATACATGCATTTCCTCATATCTTCATCAGTGCTAGACACTATTAGTCTTTAAAATGTTTACCCATCTATTTATATTATTTTAATTTGAATTGTTCTTATAATTAGTGGTGTTGGACATCTTTCTGGAAGCATGCAGATTGGTTATTCATATCATTGGCCCATGTGTCTAATGGGTTTAAATGTGGCAGCTTTTAAAAGACCACCTTCCAAGGCCAGAGCAGGACACAGCGGAATGGAGCAGGCATGGTATTTATGGCAAGCGGGGTACATGTCAGGTCCTGTCCTCTGGGTGGCTACCATCACCACAGTAGGATGGTGATGCCCACCATTAGCAGCTCCTCCACCCAGCTGTGCCCCTGGGTCATGTCCAGGGCTTCTGGGCTGCTCGGCTCCATGGGCCATGCTTACATGGTAAGTGGACAAGGAGTGGCAGTTCCCACAGACTCCCACAGATTGCGCCTGCTAGAGCTGTGATTGCCAGGACCTTGGTCCTGCTCTGTGATAGCACTCACAAGGTTGTAAGGTAGCCTCCATGTATATGTGTGTTTGCCATCTTTTCAGTCACTGAGCTTGCTGAACTTTGATTCCCCATTGCTTAATCTGGTGCCTGGCACATCATTGGGTCTCCATGACATTTGCCGATTGAGTGAATAAAAGTTATTGCAAGAGCTGGCAGGTTGTTTGGGTGCAGTGGCTCATGCCTGTAATCCCAGAACTTTGGGAGGCCAACGTGGGAGGATTACTTGAGCCCAGGAGTTTGAGACCAGCCTGGGCAACATAGTGAGATGTTGTCTCTACAGAGAATGAACAACGTAGCCAGGCTGGCAGGGTGTGCTTGTAGTCCCGGTTGCTCGGGAAGCTGAGGCAGAAGGATCACTTGAGCCCAGGAGATTGAGGCTGTGGTGAGCCGTGTTCACATACTGTACTCCAGCCTGGGCAACAGAGCAGGACCCTATCTAAAAAAGAAAAAAAAAAAAAAGCTGGCAGGCCTCAAAAAGTGGTGGGTAAGGGACCTGGTGTGTGTGTGTGTATATGATGTGTGAGTGGGGTGTGTGTGAGAGTGATATACGTGTGCATGCACGCACGTATGTGTGTGTGTAAAAATGCCAGGCATTGGAACTGGGTTCAGGGGCAACCGAGAGGAAGCACAACCCAGCACGGTGGAGAGCTGCCCAGCATCTCATGCCCTTTTCCCTCTACCTACTTCTCTCCCAGATAGTGACTCTGAGGCCTCTCTGCTGTTCTCTCTCCCTCTGACTTGATCATGGAGATGCCATCCTTCTCTGAGAACTCCCTCCCACCCACAGCTCAAGAGGCCTCTTTGCACAAGGTCAAGGGGATTATGTTAGATGAGGCCAATTATTCCCCCTACTATTAGTCCCTGGGAATATGGGGTCAGCAGACCAGCATTTGACTTGTCTGTAGTTAAAAAGGAACTGTCCTAACCCCAATGTCAGAGTTCAGAAAAATAATGACTCTTAATGATTAAAGGAGCTGTGTGTGTGAGCGTGTGTGTGTGGTGTATGCATTTGTGTGTGAGATGCATTGTGAAGGGATTGGGGTTGGAGGTCTGTAATCAAATGGACAACCAAAACAAGGCAGAATAACATTTCACTCATGTATTCATTTTCTTCTATTCCTTCATACAACAGATTTCAGACAGGTTCAGTGCTCTCAACCTTTTTGAGGTCCAAAAATTCTCTGAGAATCTGGTGAAGGCTATCAACATTTTCTCTCACAAAAGCACCCCTTACATACACAAAAGTCTTGCATACAATTTGGGGGGGCTTTACCAATCCCCCCGAGACCTCTCGGTTCCTTAGCCCTTTGGCTGTAACCTCAGAGGAGGAAAGATATTCTAGAGGTGTCTGATTTCTTAAAGGACTATTACCACATAATAATTACTTTTTTTCCCCAAGAGCTAATTAAAGCACCCACAAAGCATTGAAGCACTGAGATTTACTTAGTCAGCTGAGTCACAATGGAACAGTAAAGAAAGCGGGATGGAAGCGTCTGTTGCCAGAAGCACATGAATGCCAGGTGATGATTAGAAAAAAACCTTGTAAGAGAGATAAAAGGCATCATTTTTACTTTGAGCTTGAAAAACATCTACACTGCACAGAGGCATGTGACCCAAGTTAAATGTGACAATAACAAACAACAGAAAGAGTTCAGAGCTGTAATTACAGGCATTCAGAGCTGTGGAGACTTTTGAGAAAGTGCATAACGCATTTACCCTCGGCGCTTTCTTGCATATTAACTCCGTAATTTTGCCATGTTTTCCTATTCTAAACTTAAATGCTCTCTTTATTATCACTTGATGGGAAAGGGTCCTGTATAGTCCCACACCAGAGGCTACACGCCTGCCAGCCCCAGGAACTGCCAGCAAGGCAGGGGCTGATGGGTGTAGCTGAGAGCCTTCTAGAAAGGTGGATACGAGATGTGCAGGGGAGGCTGTTTTTCCATTGAGGGGCTGTAATTTTCATTCTGTGGGGGTTTTTTTGTTGTTGTTCTTTTTTGGGGGGGGCGGGGGACAAAGTCTTGCTCTGTCGTCCAGGCTGGAGTGCAGTGACACGATCTTGGCTCACTGTAACCTCTGCCTCCTAGGTTGAAGCAATTGTCCTGCCTCAGCCTCCTGAGTAGCTGAGACTGCAAGTGTGCAAGTGCACACCACCTTGCCTGGCTAATTTTTGTATTTTTAATTGAGATGGGGTTTTACCATGTTAGCCAGGCTGGGCTTGAACTCCTGATTTCTCGGGTGATCCACCCAACTTGGCCTCCCAAAGTGCTGGGATTACAGGTGTGAGCCACTGCACCCGGCTGTCCTGAAGTTTTCAAAGGCCTCGCCCTCCTAGGCATTGGCTGTGAGCGACTATTGCCCTAGGATTTGTCAATTTTGTTTTCTTGACTGTCAGCACCACCTTGACTGTCCTGGGCCTTTGAACACTAGTTTTCTGGATTAATAAATGTCAATCCTTTACATGTCCTGTATCTTTGAATAGAAATCTTTCCAGAATCTCCCTGCGTGTTTGGACCTCACTGAACTCAATAAATTGGTTTTATTCTGGGTGAATGGAGAGGAAGCCCCAGCAGGTTGGTTAATGCTCTGGGAGTCCATGCCAGCTCAGAAGAGTTCCAAGGGTTGGTCTAATTACCTGTTTGCCTCTTTCTCACGGAAGTGCAAACAAAACTGTAGGGCAGCTGACCTGGAGGTACTTTAACATGGCTGCTTTGTCGTCAAAATTAGTCAATGAGTTACAAGCAGAAGCAACCATTTCCCACAATGCATAACACTTTTATTAAATGCCAGAAAAACACACCTTTTCCTTTTTCTCTGCCTTTCTCCGCGTCCTTTGATTTTCCGCTGGCTTCCCAAACATTGTCTATTTATGCATCTCAAACCTAATGCAGTTCTTCAGCCTGCTCTTCTATCTTACTGATATTGAAGTTGCTACAATATGCGGGAGATGCATCCTTCATTATTTCCACATTTTTTCCAAGGCCGACTTTGTCTACTGAGTGTGCTTTTGCCAACATAATATGAGACTACAGTTTCTCCGTGGCTTCCTTGATAGTTTACTTTTTCACTGAATTCCAAGCACAGACAGTATTTGAAAATTAGATTTTTAGTATTCTGAGGCCGAAAGCCTTGTAGGATGCTGTGCCAGTTATTAAGCTGTTGGCTCTTAGCTGCAAACCCACCCTGCCCTGCTCTGCTCTGTGAGGCTGGGCTGCTATTCTGCAAATCTCATTTCTGCTTCTCCAGTAAGGCTCTGTCAATAGGGGGTGCTAGATAGAAACTGCAAGGCTGCAGGAGGGAGAAGGGACTTGCTGTGGCCTCCCCTTCCCTGCTTGTGGTTTCTGTGAAATTCAGCCCAATAATGATTCTTCACTCTGGCAGAGTCAGTTCCTCCCATGGAAGAGACTGAATCCTGTTGGATCCTATTTGTAGATTTTCAACACTTGCAAAGCCAGTTTCATACTGCCACTCTGAGAGACATCAGCACCCACCACCCAGCACCTCCGCCTCAAAGGTCTGAGTCCCAGACCCACTGGGCTCTTGTCCAAGCTCAGAGACATCAGCAGCAACTGGCCGGCACCCTCTCCTCAAAGGTCTGGGCCCCTGTTCCTCTGAGCAGCTTAGAAACACCACTGCCAGAGGAAGCAGCTCTTGTGACTGAGGTAACTAGCCTTCCCTTCCTGGAAAATTTTCTCATGATATGTTTTATAAAATGAAATTGACTGACAGCACTTTATTTTCTGAATAATGTCTTGGACCATAAGTTGAATCACTGAGGTAAGAGTGATGAATAGAAAAAGGATAAGACTAACCTTGGACTCTTTCCTTACTCAAGAGGAGCCCCACATATGTAGCAGTTGAGTCATTTGCTGTCCTCAGGCAAAGCCCTAGTTCTGTAATAACCATTAAATACAGTTGCGTAAATATAATGCAATCATGAAAGTTTCTTTCTCAGCCATGCAGTGACTTATACTTTGTAAAGAGCTGGTAAAAATGTGACACCTCGGAGAGCCCGGAAAAGATTAGATTTTCCCCAGGCCTCAAAGGTTCTATTTTTTTTTTTTTTTTTAATGGGTACCTATAGCACTAGAATATGCAGTAAAAATCAATGTGTCCCCTTTTTCCTGCTTAAAATCAAGGGCATGTGCACCATTTACAAGGAAACTGGTAAGCAACAGTAAACAGACCCATTGCATCAGCCCTATATAAATGCCCAGGAGAAAGAAATACATTTATCTGAGAACACCACACATTGTCCAGCGACTCCATGGTCCAATGATTCTTGTCATGACTCACTTTGAAATGGACAAGTCATCATTCAGAAAATGTATAGCTCAGTCAGACATAATTGTTCATTGAAATCTTTTGCCTTTGGCTGAGCCCTGAGCCAATACTTCCCTGAAAACCTCTTCCTCCTCTGCAACTTTTTTCTCCAGAGCAGGACAGTGGTCAATGACTTTAACAAATATGAACCTGCTGAGAATGTGATGAGATCCTTTCTGATCTCTGATGTCCTGTAACTCAGATGCCTTCTCTTGCTTTAAGTTTCCTTTCTTCCAGAGCCTGAGACAAGGATTCTGCTACAACTAGTTTATTTGGGATGTGATTCCCAAAGAAGGGAGTATGGGACAAAGAAGGAGCGGAGGTTACCTCTGTGGTTGGTGGAGCTCGATTCTGTCAGGACTGGAGGGAGCACACAGAAGGCCTCTCAGAACCATCTGCTGCAGGCCAGGAGTCTGGAGCATTTCTCCATTGCATTTCTTCCACTGCTAACTGGTTGATGACTACCTGGGGCTGTTCACTGTCTTGCACTTCTGGGCTGCACAGGGTGGGATTATGTGGGACAGCACAAGCTGGGTTTGGGGATGCTGTCACAGCTTAGATGAAACTGTCTCCCACAGCTGCAGCTTCAATCAGAGCAGGGTGGATGGGATGGACATAGTCACCAGAGGTGAGCAGTTGGCTTTGGAGCTGGACTACCTGGGATCAGGCCCCTAGCTTCATCGCTGATCAGCCATGAGATCTTGGGCAAATAAACGACACTTTTCTTGTCAGTGTAACAGGGGTGATAATAGTGCTTAACTTATGGAGTGTTGTGATCAGTAAAGACTAGCTATGGTTACCCAACAAAACTCTTCTAGTTTAAACTATGTGCAGATCTCCCCACTACTCTTTTATTTTGAGATGGAGTCTTGTTCTGTCCCAAGGCTGGAGTGCAATGGTGCAATCTCAACTCACTGCAATCTCTGCCTCCCAGGTTCAAGCTATTCTCCTGCCTCAGCCTTCTGAGTAGCTGGGACTACAGGTATGTGCCACCATGCCCAGCTAATTTTTGTATTTTTTAGTAGAGACAAGGTTTCACCATGTTGGCCAGGCTGGTCTTGATCTCTTGCCCTTGTGATCCACCTGCCTTGGACTCCCAAAGTGCTGGGATTACACGTATGAGCCACCCTGTCCAACCTCCTTTTTATCTTTTAAGGCAGACACGCTTCTCTGTGTTTCCATATTTCTTTCCTTTGTCAGCACATGCTGAATGAAGTACCCCTTTTCTTTCCAGCTGCATACTTTAGGGTTTTGCAGCTAAGCTGCCCTTCTGAAGACTCTTCCACATGGTTTCTTTTCCCCTTTTTCATCCCTCTCCTTTTCCACCTTTCTACCCTGTTTGTCCTCAGGGTGCAGAGGGACTGCAGAGTTCAAGCCCTCAGTGTACCCTCCTGCTGCTGCTGGCTATAGCCCTGTGGGGCTGAGATCACATTGTACTTCCTTGAAAAACTCACTGCAACCCACTCTACTTTCTTGCAAGTGCTGATGTAAACATTTCTCTGCCAGAATCTGATAACATTCTAACACCGCCAGAACTTAGATTAATGTCGACACTTTTGGTGATGCTCTAAATACAGATAAGCTAAAGTGGTTCAGCTAATGTCAGCATTCAGGGGCCTAAACTTTCCAAACTGACTGCAGCTGCTCTGGCGTTTACTTACTACTGCTAGGAAAAAACATCATACCTCCTGGCAAACACAGGTATTTTTCTTTTTCAGATAGTAAGATACAGGTTGAGTTGAGTATCCCTTATCTGAAATGCTTGAGACCAGCAGTATTGCAGATTTCAGTGTTTTTCAGAGCTTGGAATATTTGCATTACATTTAGTTGTTCAGCATCCTTAAGCCAAAAAAATCTAAAATTGGAAATGCTCCAATGAGCATTTCTTTTGAGCATCATGTTGGTGCTCAAAAAGTTTTGGAATTTATAACATTTCAGATTTCAGATTTTCAGAGTAGGGATACTCAACCTGTAATAATTTTAACCTTGGCTGACAATATGCTCAGAGCGAAATTGTATGTTCCAACAGTTTTCACAGACTATTTGCATTGCAATAAATAAAAATAAAAATAGTCTCAGGTATTTTTTTTTATTTATTGCGATGCAAACAGTCTGGGAAAACTGTTGTTTTCTTTACCTGTAGTATGCTTTCCACTGCCTAGCTAAAAGGGGACAATGGCCTCTGTAAAGCGCCTTGTCATGGAGGAGCACTGTCAGGTTGCACCATGTGTGGTCTTCCGGCTCCCCTGGAGGAGTTGTGGCTTGGCAGTGTGCCGTGACATAGGGAGCACTGGGTTGATGAGTAAAATGACCCAGTGCGAAAGAATGAGCATATGGCCGGGGAGGATAAAACATGCCCTAGGAGAAAACCTTTGCTGTTTATCCCCACTCAGATGGCCTGAGAGCCTGTCCACTGCCCTGTGAGGCCAAGGTGTCTGTATCTCACCAGGATTCCCAAGTAGAGAAGTGGCAACCTTGGTGGCTTTGTCCCCCTTAACAAAGAAAACCAGGTAGAAGTGGCCTGAGGCTCTTTTTATAACAGAAGTATTCTGTGCTCCAGGTATTGTCAGCTTTTTAGTAATTACTATCTGCTGCTTAACACTGCTCTCTATTTGCATCCACTTCTACTTACAAATGCAGGAATGAGGACATCAGAAATTCCATTTTGTGAATCCAGTGTTTTTGTTTGTTTGTTTTTGTTTTTGTTTTTTTAAAGAAAGAAAAAGAAAAGAAAAAAGAGAGAAAGAAGAAGGAAAAAAAGAGAATGAAAGAAAGGGAAAAAGAAGAAGAAAAAGAGGGAGAGAGAACGGGAAACTTGCTCTATTGCCCAGGCTAGAATACATTCTAAAAATGGGTATTGAAAAACTCTTTTATACTAATAATTGTGTTATACAATGGAGACAGGAAGGAATAAGGGAGGAAAATAACAAACAGCCACCAATATTTCATTTAAACCTAGGAAATGCTGTGCAATTGCTGGAGAGTGATTTACTCTCAACCATGTGGTCACTTTTAAAATAGATGTGATGTGTTATTGAAGAAAATGTATGTTTTGTGGATTTGGAGTAGAGAGTTCTGTAAATGTTTATTAAGCTTACTTGTTCGAGGTCTAAGTTCAAGTCCCGGGTATCCTTGTTAACCTTGTGTTTCACTGATCTGTCCAATATTGATAATGTAGTGTTAAAGTCTCCCACTATTATTGTGTGGGAGTCCAAGTCTCTTTGTAAGTCACCAAGAAGTTGCCCTATGTATCTGGGTGCTCCTATATTGGATGCACATAGACTTAGGATCGTTAGCTCTTCCCGTTACATTGATCCCTCTACCATTATACAATGTCCTTCTTATCTCTTTTGGTTTCTATTACTTTAAAGTCTATTTTATCAGAGACGAGAATTGCAATTCCTGCTTTTTTTTTTTTTTCCCTCTCCATTTGATTGGCAAATCTTCCTCCATCCCTTTGTTTTGAGTCTCTGTATATCCTTGCATGTGAGATGGGTCTGGATGCAGCTTACCGATGGGTTTTCTGGAATGGCTGATACTGGTTGTTCCTTTCTGTATATAGTGCTTCTTTCAGAAGCTCTTGTAAAGCAGGCCTGGTGGTAATGAAATCTCTGAGTACTTGCTTGTTTGTAAAAAATTTTATTTTTCCTTCACTTATGAAACTTAGTTTGGCTGCATATGAAATTCTGGGTTGAAAGTTCTTTTCTTTAAGGATGTTGAATATTGGCCCCCACTCTCTTCTGGCTTGTAGGGTTTCTGCT